>OZ016504.1:36486016-36666016 GCA_963966595.1 Physocephala rufipes
GCTTACAAAATGCGCTACTGCATTCACGTATTGCCAATGACTGAAATTTAGTCCCGATGTTGCAAAGATACTCTTGCGCCAATTGTTGTAAGCAATAAGCTGCTGATGATGCTGCTGTTGTTGTTGGTCATTCTTTTGTTTTTGTGTTTGTTGTTGTTTCGTTTGTTTCTGATTAAGCAAAGTTGAAAACATGTTACTGTTGTTCACATTCATGATTACAAAGTGATTTCGATAATATCGATAATTTTCCTACTGAAAATTTCTCTCGATTTTTATCGTTCTTTGTTTTGGTATGAAATTATTTTATTGAAGTTCTTTGAATTATTTTATAAAAGTATTCTTTTCGAATGGATTTTAGTGTTTTACGCGTAAAATTTAATTTGAAGCTTTCTAATCGACACTTGACGTTATTAATTTCCGATGATATTTTTAATGCGATTAACAAAATATTCACCAAGGCCGTTATACGTTCTTCAAATCGCATCAAATCGTTTACTTCTATTTTTAACACTGCTTCTGGTTTCGTCACTTTTTCCGGTAAAATGCAATTAATTTTTTGATAATCGCTCTGCTGCAAACTGAACATATTCCAATGATCTTTTGGTGACGCAACGTTCGACGTCTGTTCGAAATTCTTTCAATTCGGATTTTTATCGAATATTTAACCAATCAATCAATCGTAAGACATTAATTCTGTTAAATAAAAATGTCCATCATTTATTCAATCAATCAATCAAGCAATCAATCGCATGATATCATTTTTTATATCAGCGGTTGCGTTGCGTGCAATTGCTGCAATTGCTGATTGAGATGAAATGCAAATTGTTGGGAGGGAGGTAGCGAGGTAACAAAATGAAAAGCAAAAACTTGTAGCGCCCAAAAGCAGCATAAAAGAAAAACACATGAATCGTTTCTGTTTTGATTCAAAGTTTCTTTGGCAATTCGCCTTGGTTCACTTTCTTCTTTCCGTTCTTCTGTGCGCCTCATCGACTTAATTAAACTCTGACGTCAATTTGATTGAGAAAGTTTTTCATAAGAAATAGATGTGTGTGCAATTATTTTTATATTGCATTTGATGCAATTAAAAAAGACTGTGCAACTATGGTAACCAAATGATGCTTGATTGAAAAATTACTTGTTTGAAAAATCGGTTTCTGGTAAAATAATTTAAATTTTTAAACTATTTTATTGGTTTTTTATTTATCAATTGAATCTCATTAACGTATTTATTTAGGGCTTCCCAAAATTATCCCCTCCCGTAATTCAATTTCATCAGTATTTGCGTGCAATAATCATTATTTCAGGAAAAGTGAAATTTGAAAAAAATTGTCATTATTTTTTTGAATTTTTTTTTACGATTTTATACTTGCATTTTTCCCATTATACCAATCTTTTCGAGAGTTTTAATATTTTTTGATAATATATACAAATATCTATAATAGCCCGGTAATCATTTTAAGGAACAAAAAGCAAATTATTACTTTTCTCTATTTGCTTTTTTAAAAATTGCAAATAAAATTCATTTATACATAGCTCGAATATGTCCACTTGTAGTAATTTCGGACCCGGCCCCGAAAATACACTAAATACCTAACAGAACTTAGTGCTATATATCCGAACGTAGGGTGATTTTTAGGGAGAAACTTTTAAGTATAAAATCTTTGTCATAAATAAAAACGTTAATTCAATTTAAATCTTTCAAAAAATAAAAACAATTTCCTTAATTTTTCCTCTCTCCCTTTTTTTGACAGTTTGTTTAAGGACTGTTTAAGGGTTATCACTGGTGACACCAAAAATTGTAATTATTTTTTATATAAATTTCTGATTTCGTTTTTGATTACATTTTCTGTTAATTTCGTTTTGATTAAATCGAAAAAATCTTATTATATCGAACACATTGAAAACGAACATTGAACGCGTTGAAACCTACTTTATATTCGTCTTAATATCGTACGCGTGATTAAGTGCAGATATAAGTTCTTTTTTCTTTTGAAAATATTTGTTTCTTATAATCAAAAAAGCAATTTGATAATAAAACACAATCATTACTTTTGTTAAATTTTCCACAAATCATTGGAATTATTTTCAAACACTCAGAACGATAGCGTTTAAGCTCTGAAACGGAATAGTTACGACTGATTTTTCAAATTTCAATGACTACACTTTTCATATTTCGTAAAAACTCTTTCGTAAATTCTTTCTAATTTGCTTGGAATAAATTCAAGTACTCGTCGTATGTAATAAAAAAGATCCCCAACGTGTTGCTTGGCATAGCTTCTTTCGCTTGAGGAAACTACGAACAATTTAATTTTCGGAACGGAAAAAGATTTTGACAACAATCAGTGAAAGAAAGCTTTTAAATATTGTTTATTTATTCACTTGTTTCTTATTCTCTTATTCTGTTTTTTCCTCGGGCGACAACTTGAGCTAGGTAAAAGGAATATATACTTTATATGTAAATGAAAAAAAATGGTGCTCAGAATATATGCCTTTGATCGATTTTTTATATACGCAAAAACAAATTACGTTAAGAAAAAATACCACCAAATCAAAACAAACGAAAGTGAACCGTTCGTGCTCGTACACACAAAATGCGATCGTGTCAAGTAAGGCCGAAAGCGATCGACCGAAGCAGCAGCAGCCGCAGCAGCAGCAGAATTCACTGCACTCTCACTCGTCTCTTTAACATTTTTCTGTCTTTAACATTTTTCTGTTACGACAGCGCTCACTAGAACACTATATGAAAGTTTTTCAATAAAAATGACAACTGTTTAGTAATTAGTGTATAAGAAATGCCAAAGGGAAAATGTGCATCCCCGCGTATTTATCAGACGTCAGAATTTATCAGACGATAGCTGGCTATCGGGCATGGATCGATCTTTTGTTATTGCTTAAAGAGTTTATCGTGTGGTCTTTGTTTATTGGAAAGAATAAACGTTCAGGTACATTGCCGGATATAACCTCATTCAGATGTCGAACTAATGTAATGGACCTTTCATTAAACCCAATTCAAATTTTAAAGAGTTCTAATCTAATTATTAATCTAATATAATCTAACTATTAATTATAATCGATTAATTTAAATGGATTTTTATTTTGAAAGACAAAACCGAGCTTTGAATTAAACGAATGTGAAACTAAGAATTATTATTATTATTTAGATGCAATGAATACAAAATTATGTTTATCATTTTAACTCTATTTCAAAAAAGGGGGAAAACGCACAAAAGAGTAACGCAGTTTTGGATCTACCACAAATTCAAATTAATCAAATTCGTTATAATTTTATTTCACTAAATCACTTTTAATTAGTTTTTATTATATTTAAAAATATTATTTAGTCACCTAGTTCAAAATAATAATTTCCCGGACATCTGACTGATCGTAAAAAGACGACAGCGAGCATGCGTTTCTCGATGCAAACTGAACGTACGAGAGCGTAGTGATCACGGATGCATGATACTGGCTAGCTGTTGTTTGGTATTTGACTGACTGGATGCTGTACCTTAGTTTACTACTATGCTGTTTTTGTTATTGTGTTTGTTGCTTGATATTGATATAATTTGATCATATTTGTTGATTCCGATATGTGGTTATGTTTTCCTTTGCAACAAAGTAACAATTTCAAAATCAATGCAAAAAGAATTCAATTTATTGCTGAAATATTGTATACCAAAATTAAAACTTTTGTAAAACTAAAAAAATATTTATTCCATTTTTTGTTCCATTCTGTTATTTTTTCTATGAAAAAATCCTACAAACAGGCTTAATTCTCGATATCACATAGTAGCATATTTTAAAATCGTATGAAATGCTTTCATAATGAGTAGTGGTCAAACGAGGAAATGTATGAGGTATGTTCAATGTATTCTCGATATCGAAATGGTTGATGTAATAATATAGGCAGTCTGGTTAATCACCCAAGCATGTGAGTAAGCAAGCGTTCCCGCTTGCGAATTATCCCTCGTTTAAACCAGTTAAAATTACTTATGCCGAAATTGTGATACACGTGTTGTATAAAGTTGTTAGAGTTATTTTGAAGAGTTATTTTGTATTGTGAAGATACATAAAGTAATTTCCGTGGAATTACTACAAAAACGGAACCGTGGACTTATCATTATGACTCTGAAAGTAAGCTTAAGTCTATGCGGAGGTACAATAAGAGCGCGGACTCCCTCCCTCATCTTCCGTAAAGAAACCACTGCTTAAATACTACTGTGGCGATGATAGTGACTTTTTTTAAGAAAGGTAATATTAATAACATAAGCATTTTTTCCATACCAATACTGGGAACAAAGTGAACGGCCATCGTAGGTTATTTTGTGAAGGCACTAGAAAAATATAAACTTTGGTATTACTTAACGATTTAAGAACTCTTTCAAACTTAAGGCTAAAAATAACCCCTAATAAGGCCAAATTTTAAATAGTCATATTTCGATTTAACGCGGTAGAAAGCAATAGCGGAATTTAGGCCCACAACCATGTTAACACATACACACAGGTCATGTGCCCTGTATTCAATTTCACCATTATCAGCATTTTGTTGTCAGAAATTTAAAAAGAATTGTTTACTCCCGAAATGAGTCATCCTTCAAAAATTTTACTGCGGAGAAATTTACAATAATTTTTAAGACTTTATAAAATAAATAACTGGCATCCGTTCTTATAATTTGTCACAGTCGATTGAATATTTGTGAGATAGTAATGGAGGGTTCCTCCCACGAACTGATATAAAAATTAACAACAGTTTTCTCTGTTTTTTAAAGCACAATCTTTGCAAATTAATTTAAGTGTAAAAATATTAATAATCTTATTGAGTAACTTTCGTTATATTTCGAGAAGTTTGACACCTAATTTTTTTCTGAGCTGTAGCACGTCCGGTGCACTGATTCGTGTAAATATTTATTTGAAGGGAAAATTGCTTACTAGGTTGAATTTTGAAATAGGTTTTATCGTCACGTCACACTTTATTTCCTGCGGAATTAATTATTCTTTGTAATTTATATCAAAGGCAATATTTCAAATATTGAAGTAAGATATTTTAACATTAATTGTGAATAATATAATTACAATATCAGACCTAGATTATACAAGCATTAAAATGCATTAAGAGTCGGCGAAGCGTGCCAATCACAATCACAAAATTATAGAATATTTTGAACGTTGAGCTTGTAAAAGAAACTCGCGTTTTAACCGATTAAACGTTTCAGAATAACTCTACGTTCGAGTATTGTTTTTACAAAAATTTAGTAAGACTGATTAAATGCGAAATAGAACTTAATTTATATTATTTCCTTTCCTGATTGCAATAAACTCCTACTGGTTACTGTAGTTATAACACCAAAAGTATGATGCTAACCAGAAGACAAGATTTTAAGCAAAGAATCCAATCAATACCCATCACGTACTCTATAAAATATTTAATGATCTTAGTGAAATATCTGGAAACTAAATATGCATACAGTAGTTTATTGATATGAAAAGGCCACGTAATGTACTTCTGACAATTAATGAAACCTAAATATCAACGATTTTAAATGAGTCATATACGAGAGTCATAGCAAAGCAAAGAGATTTTCGAAATAAAAAAATATGTATATGTGTGAGTATGCGTACGCTTATAAATCAACATCATCGTATCTCAGTTTTAACTGTCAGTTCATTAGTATGGGTGTTTCATAGTTCGAAATTTGACCCATTTCTTAAATTTCAGTATATTTTATATTTCGTATACTTTTACAATTCTGTTGATAAGATAGTAATGTTCGAATTTAGAAATTGCATTTTCTTAAACTTTTAAGTGTTTCAGGGAAAGAATGAAATTAGGTAGAAGAGATTTTGTAGAATTGTTTCAGATTTTGAATCAGATCAGAAAATGTAAAAGTTAACAACAATTTTAGAGAATATTATACCTTATTTTATTTTATTTAGTACTCACCATTGATAATGTGTTTTACCACAGGAATCCGAGTTGATTTACTAGATGTCATTTTAGATCAAATAAAAATTCGAACTTATACAACTTTATATTATTCGAAATATTTTTTTAATTATTTAGTAATGGCCGTGGATTGTAAATAATTTATCGAATTTATTGATTATTGAACTTATCGAATTTATAAAGTAATTGAATTTTTTAAATCGTAGAAGTAAAGTATTAATTGAAGTTTCATTTTATATTGAACGAGATTACTGCGAGAAGTTAAATTTTAATTAGCACTTTAACTGTCGATATTTAATCGTAGTTTACTATTTATCAGCTTCTCTGAAAACAATAATCTTTCTTATGGTTTCCTATGATTTGTTTCTAAAAAAAGATTTAAATATATCAAATTTCGTTAACGTCCCCTTCGGGCAGCGAATGCTCGACGAATGAAAAAGCGGTTACTTTTTCCTTCATTCTGAATCTACGTATTTTCAAAATTTATGGGAATTTCTCTTTTTGTACATTCTCTTTTCTCTATCACTCCACCACTCTCTCTCTCTCTCAGTGACTAAAAAAATGTGATTTAGTTCTTTTTTATTGCTTTTGTTTACTTAATATTTTCCAGCACTCTTATAACTCTTACTCACGTCTTTATATCTTTATACATACCTGCTACCACGAAATGACGAGTCTTGCGGGTGAATAACTTTCTATGGTTTATCGACTTCAAAGTATTGTCTTTGGCTAGACGTGTTTATCTTATTTTATCCCAATGTAAAAACGAACATCAACAATAATAACAATAACAAAGAACTGTGAGTGCATTATAATTTCAGAATTTTTATAATAAAAAATTGATAAAAGATATTTTTTCAAAATAATCTTGAAATATTCCTTGTAATTGATATTTTCATATTTTTCAAATCTTTTGAGAGCATTTTGTGATAATTTTGTGTTTAAAAATTCTATGAGCGTAATTTAGGAGTGTTTTTAGAAGTCTTACTGAAACTATACCAGAGTTTTTTTTCGTAATGTCATCTGAATCCATTGCCTGCACTTAATTTTGTTCAAGACGTGTATCTGAAAAATCACTTATTGACACGACAAATTTACGTTTCACAAAAATCGCATAAAGTGAATTATTTGCGACTTCAAAATGCATTAATTTAACACTACATTGCAAGAACCATTACTACCATCTTCAACATTTCCAACATTATCGCAGCGATCAGTTTAAATGATTTTCAAAATAGTTTCAAAAATTACGAAAATGCTGTTGAAGTCAATCAGGAATGTAGCTGGTGGTGGAGGGAGGTGGGTCGTCAGTCCGAGGAGACACTATTCCAGCAAAAAAGAGAAAAAAAACTTGACTTAACCAATACAAGAAGTTGCTATTAAGTAAGTTAGACAAACTGGCATTGCCTAAATATGCCTGACATACTGACCAACACTGTCTATAACAAATACTACAATATTGACAATAATTTATTAGAAAAACCATGCTTAAAATGTCTCTTCCAAATTTGATAAATTTACGAGCACACAAACAACACAACGTAATAGTGAAAATTAAGCAAATGGTTAACTGATTTTAGTACTGAAAGAGGATTACTTGATGATATCGCTTAACCGTCGTAATTTCTGTAGAAGCTAGTATGCGTATCATCCAAATGTTGTTCGAGTCGTTATACCAGCCACTTCACACTATATTACAATGAAGTATATTATAATTCAGGAATTATTTTATCTAGAGCTAGAATTAAACGCAATAATTAACTAAAATTTCTCACATTTTATTTCATTCACGGTTAAAAACATATTCTTTCATCTTCATTTTTATACCCCCCCCAATTCGATTTTTCGGTATGCGCAATAAATAGCATTTTATTATTATTGCACCTTCTTCTCTAGTCTCTTTTTGTTCTACTACACCTTCTTAAATTATAATAAAATTTCAGCTCTTAAAAGTCATCGTAAATAATACAGACACACAACGATGATTGAAATAAACACTATGATAAAAAATATAAAAAATTGGCTAAAAAGTGTTGAGCTGACTTTAGAAGCCAGAAGAGTAAAGCGCTCAAAGTTCAATGAGCTTGAAAAGCTGGATAATTTGTTTACTAAGAGGTAACCTTGAAATTATTTAAGACTTGTGGTCAATGGAAACCGCGGGAAGGCAGTGACCTTAAAATATTCTGATACATTTTTAGTATATTAAATTACACCCACCTACCCCTATCTTTAATCTAGTTTTCGATGTTTTATTTGCAAAATAGTTAAACGAATGAAGGCCCAATCTTCACCTTGAAACTATGCATTATCCAATTTGGAAAAGAAATGATAAATACATTGGTATATTTTGATTTATCAAAAAATCAAGTTATTGTTTCAAAAACCTTATCTAAGTTTTTCAATGCAATTAATTTGCCAAAATTCTTCAAATATATTCTTAAAGAACGCCCGAAAGTATGCATCCTTTTCATAGACGAGAGATTACATAGAAAATTTTTGCAAAGATTTTAGGTCTTCGAATCCAGATATCCAGAATAGGTCTCGATACACAGCTCAGTGAACACCTTGCTCGTTTATAATTTTTTTTTCATTGGCCAATCTGTAAAATAAATGTACTGCAGTTTAATTTACATCAATCTCATCATCTAGAAAGCAGATCAGATAGAGCAAGGTAGCGTATTGTAGAAATTCAGCCATAAGGAATTCATTAAGTGACACAAATTCTTGCATCGCATAAATTTTATTATCTTAAGCTCCACTTAGTGGGATACCTATTAATAGTTTCTATAAAATAGGTTTCGTGATCATCCGTTTTGACGGAAAAGCATCAAACATCGCTTGATTACAAAACCGTCGCGTTGGCTCCCGGAGCATCTAATTTTCACCCATAAAATCATTCGAAAATTCGAAGATATTAATATTCCAGGCATGTTAAGTTTTAGTAAAATGTGTTCACAATGATAGAATTGTTCCTCTAATGAAGAACATTTACTGAATAATCAGTTCTTCTAGGCCGTAGAAGAAATAACAAAGGATCCGGCATAACACCTCAATAAGAAGTTATTCTTCAAGAATATTGATTGTAATTTCTTTAAGAGCACAATATTATTTAATAACCCCAAAAGGGTTATTCAATTGCTTCAGCGAGAAGGAAATCTATTTGTTTTGGAGAATATATTGATATGATCCTTCCAGGTTTTTTCAATAATCCGTTTATTGTATTGTATATAAAAATAAGCGAAAAATAACCTCAGACTATTTTAGCATAAAATATCCTCAGACTATTTAAAAACTTCTAATACACATTCATAAAGTAAGACATTTACTAAAACTAAATTTAAAAAAAAAACTAGATTTAGTAAACTCTAGATTAAACATCAAGAATAAAACTAAATCTGAAACACTTATCTAGATAAAAACACAAAAAAAAAAGAAAAATATACTCAGGCGTCAAAAATTCCTAGTTCGTCAAAACGTCGTAATGAATAACGTAATGTTTCTGTCGTGCGTGGATTTGAGGTGAACATTAGTTGCACCTTCTTTTTGGCGAAGTCCTGGTTGGTCATTGCCTCGATGCTGTTGTCGTAGGAATCTTCTTTTTTCATGGCGACCATTGGCAGGAAGGCGTAGGACGAGAAAAAACCGTACGTTTCCCTCTCGCGTATCTCATGCTGCAATTCTTGCAATGTGGGAATGTACTCGGAGTGCATTAATTCCAGAGATTCACGTAAAGAATCATAATATGTTTGAATAAGAAAATCACGGCGGTTCATCAAGACGTCGAGTTGAACACTACTATTGAGGAAAAAATTTATGTCACAGCCGGGACTGCCAAAGAAACTGTTTTGGAAGTCGAGCTACGATGTATAAGGAAGAAAAATATCAGAAGATTTCAAGAGACACAATATCAATATCGATATTTGTGACTTACGAAAATTGCATCAATGGGCTTTGTAGGATTTTCATTATCGTATTTGTACATGAAATTATTAACCCAGAGATCGCCATGATTAAGCACGGTCAACTCCCCAGGCCGCGGTCGTCCAGTTAGAACGAGATTCTCTTTGATATTATCGCAATGTCTATTCAATTTTTCAGCAATATTCTCGTAGCCAGGCCAATTAGATACCACACTGGCCAATGTGCTTAACTGTAATGTCATAAAATCGATAAAGCGTTGATTGGTGCGTATATAGTTTTCATCCAGCATTCCTGTATTAAAATGTTCACACACGGAAGGATCCTGCAGATATAATTACAAAGAATATTAAAGATGAATCTAGCTCGCACAATTTCGTCGTACCTTTTCAGCGAGAACCATGGAAGCAGCATGAAATTTTCCCAATTTTTTAAGAATTACAACGCAATGTTCTTCGTTTAGGCCATTCTGGCGGCTGGCTAGTTTATATCCATACTGGGTTAAGTCATCGAAAACGATAGTTTGCATAGGCTGAGTCGTGGTGTAAAGACATCTGAGGTGTATCAGAGGATAAAAGGATAAACAGATTATTTTTCAAACTGAGTCAAATTCACCGTGTTTGGAAACGAATTATCTTAACGAATAATGTTTCGAACTTTTCGTTTGATAGAAACGTACTTCTCACGTACTTGACATAATAATTGTATTCTAATGTATTTACTCGAGATGCTTTTCTACACTTACTTGGCTCCAAACTTTGATCCATCACCAATTAAAACTTCCAATCGTCCAAGGACATCGTAGTAGAAAATCTTTTCTCTAAGATAGACTGCCAGTTCTTCGAGGAATTTCGTAGCTGGTGTTATTGCAATACTTTTAACGATCAACGCCAGCTCTTCGTCTAGTTGACGTTTGCTGCTACGATACAGAGCCTTAGCACGATATATTTTACTGCAATAATTCTCACCACCACCATTCGATTCGCTGAAGATAATCTTTTTAATATCGACACGCATATCTCGTAGGCCATCCTCTAAAGCGGCCTTGAAGAAATCCTCATTGAGGTACTTGGGAGGTTCAATTTGTTTGTCCTGTAGCTTCATTGTGGCGGTTCGTAATTTATGAAAATTACGGATATTAAGGGACTCTCCTATTCTATTCTGTTCTCTCCTCTTCTATTTTAGCAACGATTTTTTTCCAATAACGAATATCCTCATATAACGACCTCCTCGCAACAGCAAAAACAATTGTCGTAGAAGAATCCTTTCTCCACAAACCCGCTTGTAGACCAATTGGTAGAATGACTGATTGAAATCGTTCCTACATCGAACGCGCCTTATATACTGCTGCGAATGGGCTTGAATGTACTACGTACGGTCGATGCGATAATATTTGAAACCTTCGAGTGTTATTCGGTTAAGCTCTTGCTACTGATATGGATGGTATGGAGACATTTTTTAAAATCCATAATGTCGCCAACCACCTCCGCTCTCCACCCCACCTCGACAATAATTCCACCAATGGTACCGCTTTGAAATCACTCATTGTGTTGAAACGTTAGAACGACCGTCGATTTCTATAGACAAAATGTTCCAATATATTCGAGGGAACTAATAGAACAATTTCTACTTATCATTTCTCTGAGTATATTTGTCTTATCATGTCGTGGACATAAAAGACACTACGATGCCAACCAAAAATCGCAATATGTTGTCGATGGAAGATTAGAATTAATTTTATGCTAATGAAATTATTAAAAATTATTAATGGAATTGGATTAGACGGAGAATAGCAATTATATAATGATTCTAAAATGCTTGCGTGTGTTGAAATATCTGCAAGGTTTTCACTGCATTGTCTCC
The DNA here is from genome assembly GCA_963966595.1 of Physocephala rufipes. Lineage (NCBI taxonomy): Eukaryota > Metazoa > Arthropoda > Insecta > Diptera > Conopidae > Physocephala > Physocephala rufipes. Next base: position 36,497,739 of record OZ016504.1, read on the forward strand.
AATATTTTTGTTTATTTTCACCGTATATGTAATACAAAGATTTTACCTTTAAGGACGTTTATAATAATAAATATACACCTTATCAGCAAACAAACTATATATCTTCCCGACATTATTGACTCACACACTTACCCCTATTTACGTCGTACTTATGTCAATAACGCTTTAAGTTTAGAAGTTACGAGTGCAGACATAAACAAGGCAACAAAGACACATGATTGCAAGAAGTTTTGAGGGCAATTCAATAGATTGTTTACTAGAATATTCTTTACGACTTCCCACTACGCCGCTTTTCAATGAAAAGGTATTATGTTTGTGTTTCCAACGCACTCTAGTACTATTTGCTACACTTCTAGTACTTGAAAAGAGGGCCGAAAACCCACTGTCTATGATTGATAAAAATTGTGTTATAAGCACCACAATTCAGTCTGAGACCTGTTATAACCACACACACAATTCAATAATAACCACGGCAACTAAGCACGTCACTCTATACGTATATATATACGACCACTACAGACTAGAATTTGTCACTGATGTCTAAAATCAAAAATAAGTCTAAAATTAAATTCGTTAATTTCGAGACAGGGTGGGTTTTGTTGATATTACTCATTCTAATTGATGATAAGACCATATGATGATTATAATATTTTCTTATGGTATTATGGTTCTTACTATTTTATAATCACAACTTAATTGAAATTATGATATTCGGGATGTTTTGCATAATTATCATCAGTAATAACTGTAGTAACATATTCATAATCATCACTGCCTCCGCAACATAACAGTTTTTATCAGCCTCATGCATATTATCACGAATATCATTGTCACGGTCATAATAATCGCAATAATCGCTTGAAAGTATTTGTAAAATTATCACAAATGGACTTCTATACAATACAAAACCTCAAATATTTTTATTAATCTAAACGAATTTTGAAATTGTTGGTGAAAATTATTTTAACAATAGACTACAATTATCATCAAACGATTTATATACAAACGCTAAAAACAATATATTTCGTTTTTAAAAAAAAATATCTAAAATATCAAAAATGCAAGCCCGATTTTAGTCTTCATTCTCTCGATCCGATTGACCTCCTTCGATAACCCACGGCAAACTTTTTACGAATAACAATCTTTGAAAATGTTGAAACGAGGAATTTCTAAGAATTTCTTTGCAACGAAAGATTTTGACAAAAGTAACGTACATACCATACGTAATTATCAATGATATAACGTGACGTAGCTTCTGTTTGTCAGTTTTTTCAGTCGAATTTTGATATTTTACTTGAATACAATATAATTAAGAAGTACTTTGGAATCAAGAAAAAAATTTAATAAGTTCAAAATAAAGTTAAAGAAATTGTAGTCTGTTTATTTTACAATTTTTTAAAGTCAGGCTTTTAAATTGGAAAACGTTTGTCAATCTTAACCCAAAAAATGACAGCCTAGGAGATTGTTTTGGTAATCTACTCAGGTAAAATATGATCAAATATAATGCTATATCTCTCATCTTTCGACAAATTGAATTTTTTCTATATTATAGAACGAAAACAAACCGGAAATGAAGACATTACATCCGGTTATGGCGACCGGCCATGATTGTCATAAATTTATATAAAAACATATCATAATTTCAACGAACCCGCTGGAATCGTTACTCAAAACAAATCAATAAAACAAGACCTTATCCTTATTTTAGTTTCTTCTTCTTTTTACTGCATTCATACAGATTTCGGAGAATTTCTTGATATTATACGACTTCAGATCTGTATGATGTCAAGTAATCTCCAACTCTTAGCTATTAATTATATATATGCTAAGTAATGACTTTTTTGAAAGAGAGGTTTATTCGCTTATAATTAGAATAATACAATCAAATGCGATAGAACTTTTATTGAATGATAAAACTGACAAAATTTCACTTTCTGATATTATGTATTTAATATATTTGTTTACAAAAAAAAAACACAAAAAATGCCAGCCAAATAGAACGTGGTAACAAACTTGGTGGCAATGGATATGATTCATACGAGAACATTTCAATATATTCTCGGTATCGACATGGAGAAAAGCTTTCAATATTAATATTAATATTAATTTCAGTATTAATTATGTTGTTCAATATTATCCGTTATAATCTCAATACATTTGCTAAATTTCCTCCCTCACGGATGCATTCTAGCATATTAGTCAGAATTCGTAGTCGCAAAAACATTTACCACGATGATCGTTTTTTGAAGAGGAGGGGTCATTTCCGGGAAGAATCAATATACGAGCGTCAATTCACCACGTCTTCCTCCCGGTAAATTCGGTATAACAAATAAAGCTTCACTGGTGGTTTCACATTTCTTTTGAGAACCCTACCCCTCTGAATCACAAAATATCGCAGCCGTGGCTTTAAAAAACTTACGGATTGACTAATGGAGTGAAACTAAAGGGGTCAGAGGGTGTGGGTGGGAGACTGGGGTAAATAGTTAATAAATCTTCCACAGAGAACCTCTAAAGCATTCTTGAATACTTCAAAGTTAGAAATGAAAATATCTGAATTTATCTTGAATAAATAAGATCGATGGTACAGAATAATTCACCTATTACCGTTACGCTGATAGTAATAAAATGGCAAGTACTGAAATCAATAAATATTTGTTAATTTGATACCTCAAGAATATCGCACAAAGAAATGAGCAGCTCAAATAAATGCAATTAATTTCATTATATTTTGTATCGGCAGCTTACAGGCTAAAGAGAGAGTGATAATAATACTTTTTCAAAGCATACCGTAAACATAGCGTAATGATATTTCGTACAGTTTAAACATAGCGCAGATAAGTTCTACGTTTTCCTGGGTGCGAAGAGTGAAAGCGTCAAAAGATTTTGACTGCGTACTATTTATACGATCCGCTACGATGTGATTTTCGTCAGACAGATATTTAAGAAAGTATTAGGTTACTCATATGGGAACAATCAATTACATCTACAATTAATTGCATTTATATAATCAATTATATTGTATTGTATATCGGCCAAGCACAAGCTAACCCACAATCCCGTAGCCTTTTTTGGTCCCATAAATTTAAGCCTTATTTCAAACATATTGCATATAGCGGAAACATAGCGGAATGTTATTACGCTTAAGCGTATACATAGCGTACGTGACTGTAATTTGGATGTTTAATAAGAAGACAAGGCTGAATATTTGAATATTAATAATAATATTAATAATATTTTTTACGATTATCATTACGCTTCTTATTACCAATACGTTCGCAAGGATACGCTCTCAATCTGTAAATTTACAACGTACAACGTATTCAATATTTCCTTAAATATTATATTATGCGCTATCCTACGCTTTTAATTTGCAACTCTTGAGAAATTTGCGTAATGTATATTTGACCACAACACAGAGGACTAATCTATTTTTGTAATCTTATTTGTGTACTTTTATTAATGATCGATTTAAACGAAATTCGTATAGACATCTTAACGTTTTTGTTAGGAATAACGTTGATTATATCATAAGTAATGCAACTTTTTAATTGAATTCTCCTAATTTTTGAACTGCTTACAAAGTTTTAATGTGATTAATTTAAAAACACATTCAATTTTGAAAGTAATAATAGTCGTTTTAAAGCGAGTCGAACTTTTTCGTATTATAAAAGAGCCAATCCAACTCATTCCACGCACCGATCATTCCAGTTCGGAGAGTAAGACCATAAATATTGTAATCAGTTGGTGAACTGTTAGGCATTCCATAAGCTCACCAACTACCCCGACCCCTTCAACAATTTTCATATTGCGCGCAATAGAATGAGAAATAGTTTGTAGCTTATTTGAGTTTATTTAAGACCGAATTTATTGTCTAGTATTATCTTCTTGGTAAGAAATTAATTTTTGTTTTTTTTTTGAGAAAAGGAATATCCTCGGAATTCGGAAAATTTTGTAGGAAAAAATAAACGAAATTTGCAAATGATCTGATTAAATGACTGTGATCAATATAGATATTATATATAGTTAGATAAGCATTTCATATTTTTTTTTGAATATTTAACAAATTTCAAATAATTTAAAAAACCAATCAATATTTCTTTGGTCCAAGAAACATTGCTGTGAATACATGTTCAATAAAAACATTTTTTAATTATTTTTGAATAACTTTGCATTTCTTTTCTTTTCACTACTTAATTTTTTTAATCAATTCTTTAACATTATATATTCTAAAATATAAAAAAAAATTAAAATAACATTTTTCACTTCAAATCAATTCAAATCACTTCAAATCAATTTTTTTTAATTAATTCAATACCCTTGAAATATTCAGATTTCAAGCTTAATCGTTGTAAACAATATCTCATTTTCAACTTTTGTCACAAAATCGAAAATTTATCAAGAAATGTAAATAGCTTTTGAAATCAAAACCCGGAAATTGTAATTACAATATTTAAACGTCTGTATGATATATTATCTTACGTCTAGATTACCGTATCATTAGAGTATCATCGTTTGTTAGATATCAGAAGCACGTAAAATCAATTAAAGATTAAAAACACTGGGCTCGAGAAGCCCACGTCTCTTTAAATAAATAAATATTTTATGCAGAACGTGTTTTTTCCACCAAAAGAAAGCCATCCGATAAAATGCTACTTGTGGTATTGTAGATCATAATTATCGTATATTCATAAATTTTAATTAGGAATGAGTGAATATTTTTATCGTTAGAAAGCAAAATTTCATCGGAAGTTTTTTAATAAAAACTATTCATTTTTATTTAATCTGAAAGAAGTACTTTAGATATTTCTCAAACAGTTTCTATAACTTTAAAAACAAATTTAATTTTTGGTTTTGTTAGAAAATTGTCACAGCAATTTCTAATCATTTTTAGGCCACGGGATGGTAATTATCGTATTGGAAACCTTTTGTAAGGAAACCCTTTAATAAATTAGAGCAACATTTTTTTAAATACACAAACTTCTACAAATTGTCTACGAAATATTTTTCAAGGCGGTAAGAAATTTTATTAGCATAAATATTTAATACTATAATTTTACTATAATTTAAAAATTCATAAAAAATTAAACTAAATTTATAAATTTAATTTCAAAACGAATTTAGCATTTATTTATGCATTTATTAATTCACTGACTGAAATGAAAACGTATTAATATCTTTTGTATTTTTCATCCTCATTTAGCAATATTTCATTAATAAAAATTAAATTCAGCGCACGTTGTGTCTTCATGGCGTGTTTTAGCATATTCACTCAAGTCGGAATTTTGTTGGTGTATTTTTTTTTCCTTTTACATTACAGCAGCATATTTGTTGCTAGCGCCTTAAACAGGCAACTTGCAAAAGTCAACCAACTAGCATTTTTTTAAAATTCATCACAGGTCTGTTCAATTTTTCATGCAGATTTAAATGTTTTTCCATTGAATTTTTGTATTTTGTACGGTTGGAGTTGTTGACTTTGCTATTGCGCTGAGAGAGGTATTTTTTGCACTGAAAGAAAAATCTTTTATTTGTCAAAAAATCACGAATTACTTTAGTCCAGTTACGAAAAAATTGTTGATTAATTTGGAAAGAAATCGATATGGAATTGGACCCATAAGAGCTTCAGCTATACAAAAAAGCTGCAACTGAATATAGGTTTGATAATTTAACTGAAACCTTCTTACAAAAATTCGGAAGAAGTACGAAATAATGCTAAAGACAATACAAATTGTTTGAAGAATTCAAAGCCCCTTAGCCAAAGTCAATTTTAAAAGATACACGCGTCCAAACATGAATTTGGACGTGAATTCATTTGGACATGAATTTGGACTTGCGACAAAGTTGTGAATTTGGTAATTGTTAACCGGAAGCAACCCTGATTCACGGTAAAACTGAAATTCGATTATATTTCTTGCAGTGTATTTATTAATAAAATATGACATAGCGTTTATGAATTGGCGTATCGAGTAAAGAAACTCATTCCAAATTAAAGTAATGTTAATTAATCGCTTTTTTGAGGAATTTATTTCATTCTTATTTATGAGCAATTATGTGTGTACGTGTTTTAATTAATTTATGATCAATTAATTGGTATGCTTTTGTTGTTAAACATTAATCGGTCAATCAACATCAGCTGGTTACCATCAATGACGCCGAAACTTTAAGCGTCGATTCCATTTTACTAAACCGCCACCGACAATAAATGACAACGACGCGTAACACCATAATGGGCGCTAACTATCAAGGTCATCATACTTTGAAATTTTTAAATAATGTAAGACGACACCGCGCCTCCTTTGGTTTGTGATACCTCTCACTAAATTTGGTTATACCAGCCGTGTGGTTTATTGATTTAAGCCCTGTAAATATTTGGATTTACATGCAATTCTATTTTACACGCAGAAACATTGCAAAGAAGTTCAAATTAAATGTTCGATTTGATTTGGTTTGATACTTTTACATAATTTTTTCTTTTTTTTTATAGTAATTCCAAATTTGAAACATAACCGTAAAAATAATAAAACCGTACAGAGCTTGAATTAAAATTTTTATTCAATTTTGTTTCGATTTAAATCAAGAATGGAAAAAAATATTTGTTACGACTAGATTTTTTCAATCATCCACCACGTTCTCATTTCCCAGGAAGGAAAGTGTTTCAAACCATTTCAAAATTCTATTCTTTCATTTGCATTTAGTTTATGGATTGCTTTTGCAATTCTCGCATTTATTTCAATCACATCGAGTCCAAAATTGTTCGATACCAATTTTGAGCTGCAGTAATTCTCAAATTAGTCAATTCGATTCATTCGATTGGCAATCAATTGCCAATAAAATATTATGGCTAAATGTTTCTAGTTGGTTTTGGGAAAATGCAACCATTGCCGTTGTCACCAAGCTAAATGACTTCAATATAGATTTAAGTATTTTATTGGTTTCACCAAAACTGGCAAAGCCAACAGAGTGCGAATTTGATTTGTTAACTTGGCTACAAATGAAAAAAGCCCGTTAACATATTTGAATCTTTTAATTTCGTCTTGAACGAAATCAATCAAATTTAACTTGTTTCGTAAATTTGGGGTTAGCTTTTATAGACAATCGTGTAAATCGCTTTTGAATTGTCACTGTTATCGATCTTGTCTATTATCGATTTTAAGATATTCGATAATTGTTACTCGTCTGCTGACAAAATTTAAAATTAAATCGAATTTTCTATGTTAACCAAAAAGTGTTTGAGCCCTAGTGCAACGGCCAATTTTGTTTTGTTACTACGTCGGCCCTGAAGTATTTATTACTAAACCTTAATAAGTTGGCAAACAAAACCGGATTATTGTCTAATTCTGCAAATGCAAATTCCTCACAAATGCACAGAAAGAACGCAAGCTTGGAATTTGAACAAAGCGACGCTGCCTGTACTGAAACCGCCAAATCAGTTTCCAAGTAAAATAAAATTAATTTCTTGTGTAAGTTTTCTTTTTTTTTTTGTTTGCTTAGTTAATCAATATTTATTTTGTTTATTAAAATTTATTTGTATTAGTGTTATTTTTTATTCTTTCTATAATTGGGGGCAATTTCTCAATCAGTACCTCATGAAAAATACATGATTAAATTATCTGTGCGGATAGGGGTGACTATACGTCCAATGCTATAATTTTGTAATTTTTATATTACTTTTCATAATCTTATAAAATGCCGAAATCTTGTTTTTCTAAAATAGAATAAAAAATTTCCCCTTGTACTGCATTTGTTATTGTTTAAACAGACACTTAAAATAAAGGGTTTAGGTATGTATCCTTAACCGATTAAAGTTTTTAAAAACGACCATTAAGAAATGTATAAGAAATATGAAGGAAGAACAAATTATCATCATAATTATCCCCATTATACACAGAAGGTTTTTTTCAATTGGGGTCGGTCGATTTTTAAGTACATTAAAACAAACCTTATTTCAAATGCCCATTTAAGCCATTATGTATGGATCGCGTCGTTCAAATTTTCACCACGAATTCTAAGGGTGGCACTGATCCCAGTTCCAATTTTTCCATTTTTTTTTACTATAAGGGCATTGGACGGTTGGGGTTTATTAGTATGGACTTACGACTTCCTGACAGCGACAGGAGACGAAAGCTTCATTTAACTTTACATTTGATTGTAAGTACATCTGCCCTTCAAAGTGGAATTAATATTCCAACCTTCCTTTCCATCCATTTTAAGCACTGTTTATTTCGGAAATATTAAACGTGAAATAAATAATTTTGGTTCACCTTGTTAAAATCTGAGTTTGATGTAGGAAATAATGATCTTTTACATTTTTATTATTACGTTAAAACTACTATATACTGTCTCTATTCATCGCATAGGAATTAAATCGCATTGACGTGAAATAATTTTCAGCCTATCCTGGATTCCATATTAGAGTAGAGAAAGCAACCATATGTGTAAGTTTCTCGAACTTTCAAATATTTTGTAATAAATTATAAATAAGGGCGCATAAGTCAGCAGGAAACTGAAAAGTCAGAAAAACCCTGCAAAGTGATAATCTCAGAAGTAAAAGTCATTCTTAAAAAAGTTTTGAAGAGCAAAGTACATTTTCAATCAAATCTAAAGAAAAAAATTATTAAAAAGTAGTAAACGAAAATGGTGCGACGCGGACGTTCTGCCAGCCCTCCACCAGCAACTAGGAGGTAAGTCTAAAGGAGAGAATACCAGTATAATTGAATGAAATATCCATGGTCGTGGATATTTACTTTATCATCTCGGTAAAAGGGTAAATGGTCGTGTTTGGTGAGAAGCATTGCAAAATAAGTACACGTGGAAAAATCAATGAACGTATTTCGTCGTTGTTACGTAATAAGTGATTTGAGAATGTACTGTTATTTATCTAATCACATTTGTTTTCTATCTTGGTTTCAGAAGTATTCCGGCTCGTGCAGCCCCTGCACCTAGCTCAAATGTTCCAGCACGCACTGCAGCTGCTCCACCTCCAGCTCCAGTTGCTTCACCCTCATCTGCGGTTGGAGCACCACAGCAACCGTCTATGTTCCAGCAAATGGCTGCTACCGCTGGAGGTGTTGCTGTAGGTTCTGCTGTGGTAAGTTCTATGACAACCGATAAATAATTTGTAGACATACAAATAATTTTATTTTATTTAAATTCCGTCGTAGGGTCATGCCGTTGGTGCAGGAATCACTGGACTTTTCAGCGGTTCAGGAAATGACGCTGTTGCAGCAGCACCCCAAGCGCCTGTTCCAATGCAACAGTATTCTGGCGCTGCTACTGGTACTAACCTGGAAGCCAAAGGTCCTTGCGGTTTTGAAATTGATCAATTCTTGCAATGCGCCCAAGGTCAGTCTGATTTGACTTTGTGCGAGGGTTTCAATGAGGCATTGAGACAATGCAAAGTTCAACATCATTTGCAGTAAATGTCATATTGAACACCGAACAAAAAAATATATTCCTAGAATTGTTTTAGTTAAAATTTTCTCAAAAACAACAATTGAAAACTACCACGGCACACACCTGTGCAAAAATTTGCTAATTGCCGGACAGTAAAAGAATAATCAACGCAATCAATGGGTTCTATAATCTTGTTTGTTGGAGAATTTGAATAAACGCAATTGGTCCAAATTGATTTAGCGCGCACGTGATTGCATTGGGTGGTGTTTTTTATTTGCGTTGTATTTTCTATTGCCGTGGGACGTTAATAGAAATTTTGTTTTTAAGTTTGGTAGTACACATATTTAGGAAAACATGTGCAGACAAGTATTCTGCGAATTCGAAATTTATTCAATAAATGCGAAAATAGAATATCCCAGAATTGGATTTGATTATTTAGTCCATTGTTTTTAATTGTCACAATTGTATTAAAATTCTAATGTTTTAGCGATGTATTTATAGATCTGTAGTTTCTGCATGCAAGAGGAAGTTAGATAAATTGTAAATATATCAACCCGCTATATTCGAAGAATGATTCATGCAATGCATGTGTAGGCCATATTTCCCGATTAATACGTAAATATTGAAGTGATCCAAACACAATTTTGCTCAAAACAAAATCTATAAACTACGATTAGGTTACACAAAAATAGTATCAAATCTTAAAATCTAAGAGTCTAGACTATACAAAAGACTCTTCTTTGCACGCTGGCGATCTTCTTTACTTTCAACTCGTTTAATTAATGCGAACGCATTGGCGATTATAGCTTCTGTCTCAGAAGTAGCTCCATCATGTTTGCGTTTTCGTTCCCGATCCCGCGGTGTTTTACTATTTTCACACAGTGACTTCTCAGAATAAACCTGATCAAAATCATCGGCATCGCTAGGATCGTCTGCTGGTACGGTGGTATTAAATTGACCACATTTTTGTGCCAATTCAAATTGATAGAAACTCTGGTTCATTTCTCGCATTAATTCGTTATTAAGAAGGTTCGATGCTCTCTGCTCTAGCGCTATTAAATTTGCTTCCGCTTTTTGCGATGCCACCTCTGCCTGTTCTATGATGTGTTCAAACACTTGCGAGGTATCACAACCTGCCTGTTGATCGTCATCAACACTCTTCGATATAGTATTGTCTAAAGTAATACTATTCAGAGGTTTAAAATTTAGCCACCAAGGATTTTGCTGATAGTCATAGAAAAGTGTGCGTCTGTAAATTATTTCTTCTGGCAGAATTTTCTTCATTTTGTTCAGTACTTGATTTATTCGAGAGAAGGCGTATGGTTTGATCACTGACAACCAATTAGTGATTGCTAGCCGTTGTGACAAATTATATTCTTGAATGTTATTCAGAGATTCAACCAAATACTTTATTGCTTCATATGCTGCTTTTGTTGCAGCCTCGTCACTAGTGGGAACGCACTGGAAAGCATAGTTTAACAAACTCATTTCTAAGTCTTCGAAAGAAGATTCCAGTTCGAACTGTTTGTTTTTCAGAGACGGTAATTTGATTCTATTTAGGAAATCCTTCAGTCTTTTTTCTCGTTGCGGATTTTTCCAATTCTGTGGAAAATGTTCCAAACCTTGTGGAATATCTCGTTTCAAGGGAGGCACGAAACAACGTAATTCCTCGGGAAACTCCGGCGCCTTTTGCATATTTTCTCCTAAGATACCTTTTAGACGATCTACAGCTTCATTGTAAAGGGTAACTACATAGCGAGGAATACAACAAATTTTGTTGAAAATTGGATTTTGGGAACTCGTATGCAGCCATCTTTGCCACATCGTTTCTCCAAGCAAAGCGTCTATGCAATGTTCAAATGTCTGCATTTCTAAATCTTCATACTCATCGCTATTCAGACAACTCTCACGCGCTACGAAACTTACACAGCTCTTGAAATTCTTATAAAAGCTAAAAGAATTTTTGGTTTCCTGACAACCAAAAAATGCATAATTAGACACTCTGCCCTCCTTGATTAAATTTTCCAGCTCTAATTTCACCGCCATTATTTGCTTGTTAGTTTTATGTGCATTGTAGACTATCAAACCAACCGGCATCGGTTTGCAATGTTTGGGCAATTTTAGCAAATGATGAAGTCGACTGCGTGTACTTTGCAGATTGTCCCCCGTCATAAGACAGATAATTGCATCTGCATTATCGCTTTCGGGAGCGCACAAGCTTTCCCCGATTTCATTTTTCGGCGGAAAACCGGTTAATTTACGGACACAGAGTGCCACATCAGAAGCTATATCGTTAAGGAAGCAAATATTGTTGTTGGAGGCCTGTCGTTGCGGTTTAGGGATATACTTGCGTAGCCAACGATTGCACATGCCCTCAAAGCCATGCATCTCATCACGGTCACCCGGTAGAGACAACAGCAGTTTATAGTATCTGCGCTGAAGAGCGACCCCATTCTTAACGCTGTGTTTTGGAGTGTAATGCTTCGCTATTATCTGGAAAAGGTCAAGGGACGGGAGGTTATCGCTTTCATCTTCACCAGAGAGAAGATTACGCAGAAGCTTGAAGTTAGAGGGTTGTCCAAGACGATAGCGTTGGATTTCACAAAGATTCTCGTCTTGTCTGGGGTGTTGCAACTGTTGTGCGTGTTGTGCTCGCGTTGCGCTGGTAACCCAGATTGGAGTATCCTCCATTAGCTTTCGTTGCGCCAACTTTTTGCGTGTTGTCGCCAACCATCGCTCGAAATAACGTTGCATTAGCATTTGATCATGACACATGAGACGGAATTCCTCATTCTGGATTGCATGCACCTGCTCCAGAACGAACTCATCTATAATCTCTATCATCAACTGCAGAGCATATTGTTCTAAAACGTTGTATTTTTCCAATTCCGTAACAACTACTTGGGCTACCTCTTCTTGAAGAAGCTCTCCGAAAATTTCATCGCATTGTGCATCCGATTTCATATGGAAAGCTTTCAAACGAGCTTTAGCTTCGGAAGCTTCGCGCAAACGAGCCTGCTGCTTTTCTTCCAGAATCCTCAATTTAGTACGTTCCTCTTCCAGCTCCACTAACTTCTGACGTCGCTGCTCGTCCAATTGACGGCTTTGCTCCATAATGTTATTACGATCATCCACAAATGATGTGACTGAAGATTGTTTAGTTGCTGAATTATGTTCTTCCGCCCTTCCATTGAAAATATCACATTTAGACTCGACTGGGGCTCCGAAAGTTGGAGTTGTAGTTTGGAAATGCTTGAATATATTGTCTGTACGCAACGGTTGAGGATCGTTCCTCCTCTGCTGAAACAGGCTTGCAGTTTCCTTCGCGGCGACTCCAAATATATTCTCACTTGAAGAGGGCTCGGTTTGTTCTCTCTTAAAAGTATCAATAGGGTGGTGAGTTGGTGTCATAGGTTGCCTAGAAAAAATTGTCAAAGGGAAGTGGGTAGCAGACGTAGTGGAAGAAGCATAATCATACTTTTGTGAAAAGACACTACTAAATGGAGTCTTAAAAACAGACGTTTCTGAACTATTCGTTTTAGTTTCCTTTGGCTGACTTATTGACTCTATTTTTGTATTCGCACCGGCAGAAATCGAGTTTGATGATAAATGAGAAGTCTGTCGATGGGTTAATTCTTTATGTAGATTACCCTCGAATGAAATATCGCCATACATGGAAATAGACGAAGATGGGATTAACTTATTCGTACTGCTTTGTGGTTGCTTTTGATGAAATTGCTTTTGGGAGATGGAAGATACGGCCAAAGGGACTTTGAAAAGATTTTCCGAAGTGCATACACTAGGTGGAGATTGTTTTTGTTGCGAAGAGAAAAAATTAAACGTTTGTTGTGACTGGGATTCTTGCGAATATTTTACATCCTTCGTACCAACAGCGTCTCCTTGTGACTGATCTTCCGCTTTCCACGCTTCGGGCTTGAGAAAACCATTACTATCGAAGCTATTATGCGGCTGGTGGGTCTCGAAGGTATACGTTTTGTCAAACGGCTGACCACAGATAGATTCACCGACGCTACATTTTCGTTTGTTCTCTACAAGCTTTTGAACATTATAAAAATGAATTAGAAAACTTATAATTGTCTGAATCTCTTACTTCAACTTACAGAAATCGCCCTATCCATGGAGTATTCTAAATCAGGCATCTGCAGTCGATCCAGTTTTACTCGGGCTTCATGACATTCTAAGCCGTGAGCACAAAAGAAATCGATTGCAGCATCTTTGCTTTCAAATCCAAGAATATGCGTAAGATAATCTAGTGGAAGCCAAGATGGGTGCTTGCGCCAAGTATAGGACTTCACTATTGCTTCCATCGCCTTAAGGCGCAGTTTTGTGAAATAACCCAATAATATGCAAGCACTAAAATAATGCGTTTCTTCCTCTCTTATCATACTAAAGAAGCGAACATAGTTATTATTCTGTAGGGCGTTGTAGAAAGCGATGGCGCGTTTGATATGCGCCGATCGTTGTATCTCCTCCGGCAATTGCTTGAGTTCCCATAAGAAATTTGAGTCTCCCAAATTGAGAAGCACTATATAGCCACGAAATTCTGCCTCACAGGGACAATGTATTTGCTTGATACGCAAATCGTGATACATATACTTTAAGGTCTGAAGGCATTTGGTGAGATTCTCGGCATTAATCTTCTTATCAAAAACCGAGGGATCCTCAGCGACAAGGCGAGCGGCGCAATGTATGTGAAAACGTGCACACTGCTCTACCAATTGAACAGCACCCAAAGAGCAAAGCTCCTGTTGGGTAATGTCTTTTCTAATTGATCGAGTCCGGTCCCATACAAAGTGAAACCAATCGGCAATTGAAGTTTGCGGGTCATCACAGAGATCCACAATGCACCGCATTAGATAATTCATTGTCATTTGAAGAACATTCTCCGGGCGCAGTTCGTGAGACAATGGCACTTCCTGATCCGCACTACTCCGAGAATATTCCTTAATTGCACGTCGGTGATCAATTGTGCCACTGGTATTCATATTGGTCATCTCAAAGCAGCTTACTTGCCGCTGAAACTCTCTCATAAGACGTTCTTTTTCAGGGCACATGTCTGGGCAAATACCTAAAAGTAATAATTATTTAGTTTTTTCAAACTGTTATTTAATCCAGACTTGTTATGGCTCGACGTGTTGGTAGCGTCATCTCGAGATATTCTCAAGGTTTGAAGGCAGTATTAGTAAGTCTAACCACATCTCACCTTTAGTGCTTACCGCCTTTTTAATATCAGTCTGCCGGATCGTAGTGAGTCGTATAAGTTTATCGCGAGCATCCAATACGCGAAACTTTTCTTCGTCATTAAATGCTGGCTTTCGAAGAATAGCTTCTAGTTCTGAACGAATCTGAGCATCTACTTTAGGAACGGGCGTTTGTTCTACTGTGTCCGGTGCAAGTGGCGCTGACTTAATTGATTTAGTTGCTGGCTTTATAATACGCTGCGAGATTATGTACGGCCTAGATAAAGGTTGCCGTAGCTGTGATGTAACCGCATTGCTGGTACGGTTTCCCATGGCATCCAGCTCAGACTGGACATCGGGGTCCACCCACTCCTCCGTGTTTTGGACATGACCAACTTCTTTTTGAGAATAGTTAACAACGAATTCGTACCCATTATAGTTGCCTGCATTTTCGTAGGCATTCGCAGCATCATTCTCATTTTCATATTCCACCGTGCAGCATAGTCGGTTCGGACGCAGTATAAAACGATTAATTTTCCCATACTTACTAAAATGTTTCTTGGCTACCAATTTGTCCAGGAAAAGTTCCGGAATACGTTCACAACTATTCAGGAATACAAGGTATAATAAAAGAGGTATGATAGATGTAACTCCTAGAACCTGATAGACTTAAAGTTGATTTTTTCATCGTCCTCTACGATATAGCAATCGTCGTAAAGCATTTTTAAATAATCCTAAAATAATTACAGCCGGAGGAACTTGACAAATGTATCCCGGACAAATATATAGCTATACAAAACGTCACTGGAGCGGCAAAACCGCCACCCTTGTATTATGACATTTAATATGACAATTTCGAGTCTCGAGAGTTTTATTTCATATATTCAGGGTCGCAAAACTTTTCGTCCCTGGCGAAAAGTATCATTCAAAATTCAGTGGTTCTTATGGAAATGAAAAAAAAAATTAAATTTCCTCATCCGAAGCGATTAATATCACGCTTGTGTTCTATTTCTAATTTGCATGTAAGCGCTTGTCGCCCAACAAACAAATTTATCATATCGCCGCCACTGGAATCGCGAGGGATTTTCTATCTGTTTCTAGTATTATTGAAACGCTCAGCTAGTGCCTCTCAGTACATATAAAGTACTGTCAGCGTTCGATAGGCGACTTCCGGGCCGAACAACACATCCGGCTGTTAAAGGATATATATAACTATTCTGAAATTTAATAGCAAAATGACGGCTGTAATTGCAAAGGATATTGATTTGCGATAAATCGCAACCAATCTGATAACGTAGTTTCCGATATGATAATCGTGCCAAATCTTTAAACACAGACTGTTCAGCTAGAAGTAATATCATGTTTGGCAGGAAATTCGGAGTTAAATCAATAGGCAGAACAGCATCAATAAAAGTTCAATTCTGTCCAATTTAACTAAAAATTAGTATAACCAAATACAACAAACAAGATAATTGTTGTGCAATATTTGAGAAAATTAGGTAGCATCTTCCTGCGTAGTCAGTGTTTAGCTCTTAAATATAAACTTTTTATGACACATAGCAATGGCTAAGGTCCTAAGCACAACCTCGTAGCAGCAGCCGGCAGCAACGAGCAATACGAGTAAACGAGTAAAAAGAGAATATTATTCGGCAGCAACTCTTACGGTATTTTTATCTCGCAAAATGTTACCACATTTTACGAAAGCTACTAGATATCTGACATAATCGCCAAGCCCTGTCGGGAGGAGTCATTCAACATAAAGATACGCCTAGTGGCATTTATAATATTGCTGCCGCTACAAAAAATTGAAACAGATATAATATTTTAAATATAACGATTGTGTATCTATTTGATATGTTTATCATGATACTAAAAAAAGGGACAACTAACTGTTCTATACATGATTATGTAATTTGTGGTGTGCTCTTGAGCTAAACTGTTACATCATATTTCCATAATATATTTACACATTTACAAATTTTATGACTTCTTGTTAATAAAATCAATCCCGAAAAAATACCACACAATTTATGAGGATGCAATCATTTCAGCCGCACCACTTACACGTAACGGTACCCAAGTAATTACTATGAAAAAGAAAAAAAATAATATATAAAAATATAAGATTAAGAAGAAATTAAGAGATTCAGTTATGCATTTCCATCTCGAGGAAGTCTTCAACGAATTTCGAAACGCCCACGCTAAAATCCTCCTCCACCTTATTAATTACTTCCATAGCAAGTCTGTTGGAAAGGCTGCGATATGATAAAAAAGAAGAGATTGTTTTAGAAAATGGTACCCGTATTTAAAGTCGTAAAACAGACAGTCATACCTCGATAAAACCTTCCACGGATCAGCGTAGGTAGGATTAGAGTAGAAGCGATTCTTTTGGCATAAATTCTGGAATTGATCACGCACGCTTATCATACTTTCCAGTTTGAGATCAACCTTCTGAGGACTCGTTGAATCCTCTCCTTTATGCTCGTTGGAGTCTAGAAAGATTTCACTCAATGGTTTTTCTCTGAGATCAAAGGAATTTGGTCGATTGATATCGTTGAGAGATTGATAGTGCTGTTGTTGTTTCTGCTGCTGGATTTGTTGTTGTTGTTGTTGTTGGGCTTGTTGTTCTAGTGGTTGTAATAGATCTATATCAAACTTATCTTGTTGTTGCTTTTGTTCGACGACAGGCTTTGTTTGGAATTGTGTTCGATTCAAATGTTGCTGCTGCAACTGATGCTGTAACTGTTGTTGTTGTAATTGTTGTAATAACAGTTGATTTATTTGAATTAGCGATTCAGTCGACTGACTGCTCAGAAGTGACTGGTCAGGAAATTGCGAGTTTAAAGGCTTTATTTGATCTTGCTGCTGACGTTGTTGTTGTTGCGGTTGCTGCTGTTGCAATTGCTGTTCTTGTTGTTGGCGTTGTTGGTGTTGTTGTTGTTGATCGAAAACAATTTGCAAAAGTTGTTCCAATTGATTCTTTTCTTGCTCGTGAGCAGCCGATTCTTTTGCATCCAAATCTAATTGATTTGTTTGACAACGAGGTCGTTGTTCTTGTTGGTTTTGTTGCTTCGCTCGATGTGGTAGATGCAATTGAGAACGGCTTCTAATTGATTGCTGTGGTAGCTCTAAAGATTGTTTATGCTGCTGTTGCTGCTGCAGCAATAATTGCAAATGAAGCTCCGCTTGACCCAAAACATTCTTTTCCATTAGTTGGCGATTTAAGGCTTCCGAAATTCGGTTAAATCGTTCGAGGCTGTAAAAATATTTTTTAAAAATCGTTAAATTATCGACGAGAATGATAGGTTTTATCGTTGATAAGTTATGAGAAGGCTATTTAATAAGAGTGACGTCATCACTTCCGGCCGGGTATCAGTCATTAATAATGTAGGTAACTTTGTTTGATATTCATAAGGAAATTATTATTAGACAAATGTGGAAAGGGCGGGGCCGTGGTAAAGAGAACTCGTTAAGAAAAAACTTTTTATTGATATCTTTTCCTATCACTAAAGTTTCCCTAAATATCAAAATAAAATAATTCCTTTGACTTATAAAAAAATGGCAAAAACCCAACCTTCAGGACTCACCTAGTTTGCTCATGCAATTGTTGTTGCTCCAATGGCTTCTTATTAATCTTCTTCTTTTCCCGTATCGTCGATATATACGATGCAACCTCACTAACATTATCCAAATCTATACAAGCTCGCTCATTGCTTTGAACTTCAGTCTCTCTCCTTTCAATTTTATCATTATCGCGCTCCCAATTATCATTCTCGTCATCACAATCGTTATCATCATTATCGTCTTCATCATCATTATCAAATTCGGCAATATCAATTGGTGCATCATTCGCTTTACTCCCACCATTCGATTCCGGATTTATCCTCATCAGGCATTCCGTCAAAAGATCCATCATAGCGTCATTCTGAAGCAGACC
This sequence comes from Physocephala rufipes, assembly GCA_963966595.1. NCBI lineage: Eukaryota > Metazoa > Arthropoda > Insecta > Diptera > Conopidae > Physocephala > Physocephala rufipes. The sequence goes on from OZ016504.1 coordinate 36,516,267, forward strand.
CTCTGCATTCGTGTCGTTAACCGTAATCTTTTGGAAGGTCGACGAAATTATTGATATTTCAGAATCAGCGTCAAACGATTTTTGATCGTTGACAGCAATTGATCCCACATATTTACCGTCATCAGTTGACGTACCGTTATCGCTTAGGCGTGATGCAGCACTTTCAGCTGTGCGACTACCGGTACAATTGTCGTTGAACAAATTTGTATTATAGTCGGTGTTTCGATTCGTAACGACGACATCGGCAGTGCTTCCGTCCTCAATGGCTTCAACGTCACTGAACGACGCATGATCATCGATGGATGTATCTTGAATAGAACGTGCCGAGTTCATGGGGGTACCGTATGGGACGGGGGGTGGTGAACGGAGCATATTGCGACGTTTTTTACATAGTCGGAGAGAACGTGCTTTTAGACAGGGTGCAGGCGGTTGTCCACCAATCCGTGTATGCTGCTTAGGTTGCGATTGCAATGGTCGCCTTCGAACTGGATCGCTACCGGCAGTCGCGGCAATTGCTTGTGTTGGAGCCATTAAATTCAACGCGCCTGGCTTCAAATGGCTCCGAGAGTATCGCAATTGTGTTAGGTTTTGTTGCAACGGTGGCTGTAATTGCTTTATTTGTTGGGTCAAGCAATCCTTTTTGGATTTCGATCGCTCTCGCAGTTCATTTTCATTGCTGCCGCTGACTCTTTGTGTTCTTCGCGAAATATGTTGTTGTTGACTGCGTTGTTGGTTCTGGTATTGCTGTTGTTGTTGCTGTTGTTGTTGTTGTGCAATATGTTTTTGCTTTAGTCCAGTTTGTAGTAGAGATTGTTCCAACTGTTGCTGCTGGTGATGTTGCTGTTGCTGTTGGTGTTGTTGTTGTTGGCGTTGTTGTTGTTGTTGCTGCACAATATTTTTCTGCTTTAACCGAATTGGTAATTGGGCCGGCTGTAACATTAGCCCCGGGTGCTGTTGCTGCTGATGGTGCTGCTGGTGCTGTTGTTGTCGTTGTTGTTCCTGCAGGTTTTGTCGTTGTCCCGCGAATTGTTTCGCCTTTGTTAGATGTAATGACGCTTCTTCATCTTTCTTAATCTGTTGTCGCAGATTTCGTAAAATTTGCGCCTTCTGCCCCTCCTCCTTCATTGGTTTTTGATACTGACCTTGCTGAGAAACCGCATTCGGTTCGCTTCTGTTTATCATTCGCTTCTCATCAACACCATGGTCTTCATTGAAACTCTCCCACTCGTCATTGCTGTTGAAGTCATCGTTTCTCTCGTTATCGTAATTAGCGTCATCGACACCGACGTCGACGCCAGTTACTTGCCGGGCATCGGTATTGGGCTCGCTATGTTTTTTTATCTCGCCTCCAGCGATTCTATGACTGAACTGCTGTTTCTTCGAGGTGAATTTTTTAGTATGTTTTAATGCCTTCAACTGATTGGACGCATTTACAAGTAAACTCGTGATATCGGCTGTGAAGTAGTAGCATTCAAATTAAAAGAAAAATAACCATAACAATAACAATAATCGAAAACAAAAAAAGAACAAAAAGCAACTAAAAAGCAGTAAATATTTCGATGCGAGAGTTGCTGCTCATTCAAATAAATAACACGATAACTTCGTGTACCGATCAGTTCGTAAAGCATTATAAACCTTTCAGAATTGCCCCGAATACTTAAAGAAATTGTACTTTGGATTAATATAATTGATAATTAAAAAATATTTCACAATATTGCTAACTCAGCAACGACATATTTCCCTGGCTTCTACAAGTAAAAGTATAAAAAAATTCATGGACACTTACTAACAAAATTAAGTAAAGTGTTAATTGAAAAATTAGTGTTTAATTATTATCAAAATATACTTGAGATTGAAAACAAGTTTTTCATCTAGACGCTTAAAATCGTAGGCAGATCATTTATCGGTTTTAAGGATAGTTTAATGGAATTTAAAATTCTGTTGCAAAATCGAAATATAAGTCACGTTACAAAAAAGAAATTATTTCTTTTTTCCTTAAAAATTTTTCTTCACGTGTATGTTAGCACTAATTGCAAGCGCAAAAGCAACAACAATCGCAATAGTAATAATAATAATAATAATAATAATAATAATAATAAAAATAAAAACACCAACAACAACGACGGCAACGACATCGCGCATAGAACTTATGTCATTATCTTTATCGATAAAACAGTTATTTATTTTATTTTAATACCAATGACGGTCTTCGTCATCGTAAGCTATCGCGCACCATTGACGACATTTTCAATGTTTTTCAATGTCTTTGGCAAAATTACTGCAGTCTCTTTACTGCAGGAATTGTTTAAAGGGAGGGAGGGAATTGCTTTGGTCTAAGGCAAACTAGCATGGTTGGTTTATTTGCCATGTGGTATAATTCGATAAAACAAAATCTACGATTTATTCAATTAGCATAACCGACTAAGGCTCTATTCGCCTTTTGAGACAAAGACGTGTTTAATTCCGCCTTCCTTAGGCTTGCGTATATCCGTCTATTTATATTGCTTTAAAAAATATAACAAAAGAATGTCAGCATTGTTTGCCAGACCTTCCTCCACAACCTGCCTTTTGTGTACGTCTCGCCCATTATCCATTATGAATACCTAAATTAAATCTATAGAAATTTAAATAAATATTTAAATTAAAATTAAATTAAAATAAATTAAATAATTAAATTTGATTTAAGATCTATTTAAATCTAAAGCTGTTCGAGGCGACAAAAATTAAGATTATTAAATCGTACTACGTCTTATTTTCACACATCTCTAAAAACCCTCCCTGGCAATAACGTTTTTGTGAAATGTGTTTTGATCTTTAAACTATTTTGACATTTTCAAAAAATAATGTCATAAAATAAACTTAACCAAATTGGCAATTGAACAAAGCCACATCCTAACATCGACAAACATTTACATACACACACATATATATATAAAAGAATATCAACTCCTTTAACTCACTTCCGCTCTCACGCACTTTGTTCCGCTTCCGATTTGTTTTGGTATCGCGTCGTTTTTTGTTTTCACCTCCAGACTTTGAAAACAATTTTTTATTCAAAGCTTTGAGAATTGTTTCAATTGTTTCCGAATTATTCTGTGAAAATAACAACAAAAATATATTTAAAAAAAGCATCGTACTAAACGAGAAATTAGTAAAAATTCGATTTACCCAAGAAGAGTAAAATATAAAAATTGTCATATTTCAGTTATTTGTTTCTTTATTGCAAATTTGTATTTTCTTCTTAAATGCAACCATTAATTAAAAGAACAACAGCAGCAACATTAACATCAATACAATTAAGTTAACTTCAACAAATAAAGAAAGTAGTTTCCAGTCAATTTAAAGGCCGACGATTAAAATCGAGGGGAAAATCAAAGGAGAAACGTGTGAAACCTTTATATATAAATACTTATTTATATAAAAGGTTTTGGGAATAAATATAAAATAAGTATAATAAACTAAAAACAACGACACCCACGACAACAGTGTAAAGATGGTGAGTTTAGAAGTTTGAATAATTTGATGGGGTTAAAATAATTTCATACAAAGAATACTTTTTGTTGTTTTTTTATATCTTCAATTTTTAAATAGCTTTTGTGTTTCTTTTTAATTCTTTGATTTTTAAAGCATTTTTATTGAATTTTATTGAGGTTTATATTTCATGTGAAATGTTAACTCATATTTAATTTAACATGATTAAATGTTTAGCATACTTGTATCGTATACGATCCTTACTAATTTATTGATTTTTTTGTATTTTAAAAATTATTGAAATTAGAAAATTGAAGATTTTTATTACATCATTCAAGTAGAAAATTGCTTGACAATTGCTCGGCATTTATAAATTTCCTTGAAAACCTATTTCAGCATGATCGGTAAATAAATCAATTTTAATTGCATTTAATTGAATTTAATTCCGTTGGATTGAATTGTACAAGAAATTAGTATCATAGAATACATTTAAAACATCTAGATTTAGTTAGTGATAACATTTGCAATTTCTTAAGTGTCTCTTTTCGTTGATCCCCGTTATCTTTATTTTCTTAAAATTTCATTTAATTTAGCTTGATTTGATTAAGTTTCTCCTAAAAAGAGATTTGTTACGATTTTCTAAAATAAATATTTGTTTCCACTGATTATCTCTTCTCTTCTTTAGGAGTTAAGATAGAACCTAAGATAGAATGATGAAGGAAAAACCAATAAGTTCGCACAGTTTTTTGAAAACTGTTTTTGAGGAATTCCTTTAGTAAATTTTCTTCACTCTTTTTTATCCACTAATCTTCCCCACTAATAGCAGTCCACTGCCTATGACGTAAACCTTATTTGAAGCCAAAAAAAGTTTAACCATATGGCTTAAACAAACATATGACTTAATAGTAATAATAATACTTAAGGAAAAAAACGTGCAAAGCCACTAAATTTCATTTAGTTTATCATTCTCAACAAATTACGTCACAACAACAACAACAAGGAGAAAAGTTTCAGTAAATACATACGAGAAGTATAGAATTTTAATTATTTAATTACTTTAGGGAATGAGTGCTATATTTGAATTATTTATAGGAGTTAGTTGCTTCCTTCGTTATTTATTATTGATTAAAATGATATTTGAGTTTTACGTCATTACTCGATCTGTTGTTGTTGCTTTAGTCGGACTCCATATGTTACAAATGCAATGAGGTCATCACGCAACGCATTATCACCGCCCTCGGAAAGACCTGGCACCCGGAGCATTTTGCCTGCAAGGACTGCAATGTGCCCATTCAGGAGGCCACATTCAATATCCAGGCGGGAGAACCGGTTTGTTCGAAGTGTTTCCTGCAGAATTATTCGGGCACGTGTTTCAGTTGCAAGAAACCAATAACCGAGGTGAGTTTCGTAACACTTGTTACATCGTTAAGAGAGATATAGGTGAGAAACGCCACAGTAAGTGTTAAAGAGAGAGTGAGAGAGGGAGAGAGTGTGAGAGTGATAAATTCGCACGGGAGAAAAGGATAATTAAATTATACTCCTATTAAAAAATGCAGAAATGAGAAATATATATTAACAAACTACAGGCTCAATTAGATGAATGATATTAAGGAATGATATCGAGGAAGAAATCAGAAATGAAAGCTAGAAAAATAGAAAATGGAAAAAATAAAAAAAGCAACGAAGGAAAGTTTTTTGTCTGATTGATTTCATTAAATTTACTGCAGTTTTGATCTTTTCCGACCTTTCTGCAAAGTTCATTGGAATCATTAATTTTATTGATAAGTCTACCAGTTACAACAATCAATGAAAATATAATTGTAAATAATTTTTGAGGTCATTACAAGCTTTTATGAGCGTTCTGTCCAAGGAAATCACATTCAAACAACATCTTCAAGTCATCTTGAAATATACGTATAATCTTTTTATGACTCCTCCATGAAGAAGCAATCATATTGAATTTTTTTCATTGAGACGTCTCTCCATCTACGTATAATCCAAATATATAATCACATATTGCACATACATTAAACGATTCGATCTCTTGCGATTAAAAAATTCCGATGAAATAAAGCATTTTGAAGAAACAATATTAAAAACTCTTCTATCGAAAAACTTCTATCATATCAAGAGTGAATAGATAAATTTCTGCGGTTGAAAATAATTTAAAAAAACAGTAATTCTACCCACGTTATTGCACTTCTTCCATTTGTCCCCTTCTTTAACTAATTTTTTGTCTCTCCCTTTTACGTCACACACCTATATAATCAGGCTACGTCACACATATTATCAGGCTTTTCGTTGAATTCTATATCAAATTTCTCCTTTCGAAAAGCATCGTCGCCAACCTCTACCCTTTCCACCGTTCCCACCATCGTCTCCTACATCCTAATTCATTTACGATGCTTTCGACGCGTAACATCATCCGTGCGATCATGGCCGTTATAGATCGGATCATTCAGTATTGTTTAGCATCCATCTAGACATCTCCTCATACGTTCGGTCATTGGTTTTCTGTTAAATCTTTGTCGACAGCATGTCAGAATTAAGAGGAGACCGTACTTGTTCGCTTTCTTACCCTGGTTTTACAAAAGGTTTTTGTTTCAACTCCAATCGAGTTTCTCAATCGCCCACTGAAAAATTATGCGGGTCTTTATGAGCCGGTTTTTACAGCTATGCTTGGTAAAAGAAAGCCATTACACTGAAGTGGAAAACAAAACCTTTGCAAAGCAGAAGCTTATTTAAGTTTTGTTTTTTTTTTGTTTTCTATTAATTTTAGTATAATGAAATTATGGTTCCTTCTCCCTTTATCCCTTTTTCCTTTCATTGTTTTATTTATATTTTAAAATCTGTTCCTCTTCTTGAGTTTTTTACGAAAGCGTTTAAAACTTTAGTGTTAAACTAAATGTTTGTTTATTCTTCTAAGGTTAATTTTTATGAATGTTTCCTCACATAAATTCAATGATGCGATTGTTGCCAATGGATGAGGTCATTTGTGTCTGTGTTTTTGTGTGTGTGTGCGTGCCTTTAATATAGCTTAATGAAGAAGTTTAAAAATAAGCAAACCAATTTTTTTCTAAATTAAAGACTTCCGAAACATTAAAAATTGAGATAATTTGATCATGAAAATCTTGAGTATCAAATTTACAAAAATAAAATTGTTTAGAACAATGCAAGAGTGAAATAATGAAATTAAAAAGCTAGCATCCTCGATGAATATTGAATGATACCTTCATTACCGCACCCATTTGTTCAGTAAATTCTGCGTTAATTGTAAACAATTGTTTATTGATGAATTTCGGTTCGTGTTAAAAAATTCGTATAAAAAGATTATGTCATATCACGTGAAGGAACTATTGATGACAAATATGGTTTTACCAAAAAGACAAATATAGTTCTACCAAGAGATGTAAAACAGTTTACTATAAAAATATAATTGTTACGATTATAAGAAAAGATTGTTAAAATCATGTACAATCAAATGTATTTTAAAAAATCGTATAAAAATTATTATAGCTTATCGCGCGAAGAAATTAATTTCAATAAATTTAGTTCTTCAAAGAAATACAATTTTAGTAAAATAGTTACGACTAAAATCAAGGCTTTTAAAACAATAATGATATCGTTATTTTTATATCGGTTTATAAAAAGAAAAAAATTTTAATATTGTCTGATCAAATTCGATAAAAGAGCTCTCGCGTAAAAGCAGACTCGCGTGTCTGTAACGTATAGAACAAACGAAGATCTACGGCGATATTGTCAACAATTTGTGTATTGAATAAAAAGAATAGAATTATTTAGAAAATAATTACAGAAGAATTTTCTAATTATATCAGTTAATAATGAATATGAATGAAAATAGGAGTACCCAAGTCTGTTATTCTAAACGACCTTCGATTGCTTACTACGAATCAATATGCGCTCCCACATGCATGGCAGTATAAATAAACCAATGGCGTATATGGAACTATAAATTTCTTTGCAGAAAATCTCAATTCAGAAAATCTTGCTAACGATATATATAAATCCATCAGACATAAACAAATCAATTTAAAACGCTCATAAAATCACTTTAATTGATTTTTCTCCAACGAGGGGAATCCGGTCCTACGAAATGCACCTTCTGTATATGCCACTGGTATAGAACGTATACCGATATCAATACGAACTGATAGATATTCGTAAACATGTATATTTAGAAGCTCGTAGAGCGCAAAATGCTGCTTTTGGTATTAGTCATACCCAAGTTCTGAGTCATACGATGTGTGTCTATGGATTTGGTTCCTCTAGAGAATTTTCAAAGACTGAAAGCGCAATTGTTTGCTTCTGTTTTTGTTTATAATATAAAGTATAAATATTTGCACGCTTCGATAATTCCATTCAAGTTTGGAAAATATGCAAATTTGTAAAATTGTGTAAACGAATTTGTGCTAAAAAAGTTTCTTTTCGACAAAATGAATTCATTTTTGGTTGCGGGTTTGTTTTGTGATTATTGCATAGGAATTATGGCAAAAATGTTGTATAATTATTATTACAGAATTAAAATTATTATACAATTATTGACATAAATAGACTAAACACAGAATGATTAATATCTGAATTAACCTTGACAAAAACCTTGTCAAGGTTTTCCTAATTTAAAGATGATTTAAAGGTAAATTGGGTTCTTAATTAAAGTTCTTAATGGTCGAGAGTGAAAGTCTCTTGAGCATACGACAAATTTAATTGATCAATGTATTATTTACGACCCTCAATGTATTATTATCAATGTATTATTTTACCCTCCTTTCTCCCTCTCTAGCGCACCATTAAAGCTTTGGGTGAGACGTGGCACGAAGACTGCTTTATTTGCAGCGGACCATGCCGAAAACCACTTGTTGGCACCTCATTCTATGAACGAGATGGTAGAGCCTATTGCAAGGCTGATTTCGAAGAGCTTTTTGCTGCTCGTTGTGCCGGTTGCTCGAAACCTATTACCGAGAATGCTATTGTAGCCTTGAACTCAAAATGGCATCGGGAATGTTTCAAGTGCAAGGTTAGTAACGAAATGGCATAATACAGAATTTTCAAATAACCGAAGCTTTTTCATAATCAATTCTGTAGAAATGTGCGAATCCTATAACAGCAAGTACCTTTGCAGTAGAGGAAAATAAGCCTGTCTGTGCTGCGTGCTCCGCTTAAAAGCGACACGCAATTCAATTTGCAGCAACAACAGCACCAACAACACCAACAACAAATAGCACCTATTAAGACAACAGCACCAGTTCTATCGAGCACCACAACAAATATACAGCGACACAGGGGATTAATACAAACATCAGTAATATTATTGCCTTTTCATTAATTAATAGTAATATCAGTAATATTAATTCCAGCGATATTAAATCGGGTAGGCAAAAATACGTGCACTAATAAATGAAAATTTATGAAAGCATTAATGAAAGAAGGAGAAGAGAAGGAGACAGAAGGAATTATTGGTGCACCATAGCAAGCATTACATGGACATTACACCCAACACAACCCCTACTACCTTTCTTGTATCGTTCGCATATTTATCAAATCTCTCAGGAAGTAAAAGGATACATGTTTGTTTGTTTGGCAGTTGGTAACACTGAACAAATTTATGAAGTCATTCTTTTTTTAAGTCATTCTTTTATTCTGTAAATAAACCTGCTGGCCAACTCGCTGCGTTCCTTGAAGTTCTAAAACTGACTAAACTATGCCTGTATATTGTTAATCAGCTTGTTTTAAATTTCCCTGAATTTATTTCTTTTTAATTTTTATTTATATTCCGTTATAAAATTTTGAAAACTATCCTAAGTTAATTTCTATCAAAAACTCTTTGGACTTCTTGGAAAATTTCCTTTTCGACTTTTGCTTAATCAGTAAATAACTTGGTTGTTTATCGATAAAAACAAATTATTAATAAAATATTGTTATTTGTTTAATCGACTTTAAATTCAACATTTACCATTTCATCAAAAAATCGATTCAATCACAAAATCGATGTCATCGCATTTTAGAGGGTAAGAAATTTAGCGTGAATTTTCAATTTAGTTTATGATCATCTCGTAATCCCAAGAATGTATACTAAACTTATATAATTTGTAATTTTTTAAAATTTTACTCGTAAAAATGTGGTGACATCGCATGAAAATTTGCTCTAGCACAAATTTTATGTTTTCGATTAATTACATAAAGTAAAAATCTTATTGGAAAAATTATGTATTTATATAAAATTTGTAAATTATTTCGTTATTAAAATATGACGTGGTTTTTATGTAGATCGCATTTTGCTTTTTGCTCTTTTTTATTTATTTTTCGAGTTTCCATTTTTTTTGCTATTTCAAGTTTTTATAAAAAATTCTAACCGGATTAACCGCAATATATAATTATGCATTTACTTATTTTATTAATTTTCCGTACTTATTGATTGGCTCTGCTTTCAGTTTGATTACAGCTCGAAAACGAAGACCATTCAAATATCTAGGCTTTCAAAGAGGAACGAAAAAATGATTTGGATTTTAATTCAATAATTTATTTTATTCTCTCTTTCGACTGCTGTTCGTAATATAAAACTTGGTCAATTGCTGTCATTTTGACTTTTATTAGAAACAGTGATGGAATAGTAATGAGCTATTTGATGGCGTCAAGATATAGGTCCCTTTCACATCCTCCTATCTCAACCCATTACTTGCATATCAATAAGTGCGCCGATTGTTCAACCATAAATATTGCCGCTATTTAGGAATTGTGGAAAGGCTCAACAAAGGCTCAGAATTGAATTAGATTTTACGATAAAAATTGTGTTATTTTCGAGAACCTTGAATTCTGAGGAAATATGTTTACTCAATTTCTCAATTGGTTACTTTTGTACTTTTGCATTATTTAATAATTGTTGATGGAAATGGTTTATACCTAAGTCCAAACGGGCGTCTCTGGACCTTTATCAAAAGCTTAAGTTTGCTAACTGTTTATTCACTTTTAACTACCCAAAAGAAGCAATACGGAGTTCTACAATTGCAATACTAATACAATAAACAATAATCCCTAATATGCCCCATTAACAGCTCGGAGCATCCTCCTAAAAAAAATGTCCACACTCTTCCTTATTCAATAAAATATGTAGACTCTATAGGATGGCTTATTATCAATATTAGAATACTGAGGTATTAAACCTTCAGCACAAATTAACTGAACAAAATTCTTGAAAATATTTTAATATTCTGCAAAAATTGTACCTCATTCTGAGATATGGTCAAATTATATCCAATAATTTTGATCCGATTGATATGAAATTATCATTCAATTGATTTTTCATAAAACTAACGAAAAACTTTAGAAGCTTTTGCATAAAATGGAAAGGTTTATGAATTTCCGACATTAGCATTATTGTGCAATTATGTGCTTCGTTTTATTTAAAGTATTGCTTAATTTGTCGTGACATAGTTTACACATTTTATGACCTTCGTTGTGACCACATTTTATGACACCCTTATACCATATTTGAGAAAACCCTTCGCAAAGGCACGCTGGCGATTGGCATGCGTTTATACGTGCCGAATTTTCTTTCTATGCAATAGATAAAATCCTGCAATACAAAAGATACGGTAACGCGATTTGAACAGCAAGTTGATTTATCGAAAACAAGACACAAAACAAAGTGGCAGAATGGCAATAACTTGGTTAAATTCTTCTCAGCATTCGTTAGGTTTCCAATATTGCCGCTGCTTCTACCAATGCTGTCAGTTTTAGAGACCGCGGTCGGTGGCACTTACCTTTTTATCTAGAGCGCTTCCCAGAGTCTGTAGGATTGGTTCTAGTACTTGTCGCACTTGTTGCTTCGTAACGATTTGTAGAGCCTCGATTATTGCCTTATTCAGGGAATTTCCTGCAGGCTCTCCCATATCCTTCTCAACTGCAGTATCCTGCGATTTTGTCAAATTGTATATGCTCGATAGTAGGTCCTAAACGGAAGACGTTCAAAGCATAGTCACAGAGAATATAGTTAATCGAATGTATATTTGCCGTACCGAGCTGGCTTCACAATCCACTTTTTGTATCTGAGTCGCGATAGTGTCTTCTGCCGCGCTGGTCACCATAAACTCTGAAGAAGTAACGGGTATGGGTTCGACAGTAGTTTTTTTGACTTTTTTTATTCGCCTTCGCGCAGTCGTATTCGTCGAACTAGCAGAACAAACCAATGTACCCTTACGTTGAAGCCGCATGTTTGATGGGCGTTTCGGCACAAGCTTAGGCTCATACATATTAAGATCATTCATAAACATCTTAAGGTCGTATTTGTTGTGCAGATTGGTCTTCTATGAAATGTTCAGAAAATAAATATGTCGAACTCTTGCAGCGTGATTTTGGCAACAAACCTTTTCTTTGGTGGATTTGCGATAATTCTCGCGTACAGTCATAAAACGATCATCGTGTAAATCTTCGAGGAATCCTAAAAACTTTGAACATCGATCCAGTAAGCATTCAATAATTTGATCATTTATATCGAAAACGCCTCTTTCCAGACACATATTCGTCGTCGCGTAAATCAAACTGATAAGAGCAGTTAACTTCTGTGGCACCTGATCCAACAGAAAGAAGCGCAACTGCCGCTGGTAAGTCTGCAATGATTGAAGCATGAGCGCATAAATGGAAGCAATGCGTATGCAAGCTTCGTTTGATGATGAGCTATTGATTTGTTCGACTGTCGTATTCTGAATATCTTCAACCTGAAAAATAAACAGACATTAATAATAATTAATCCATCGGATTGAATTCCTGTTACTTACCATTCCCCTCAAGGGATAGAGGAAATTCCTGGAGAAACGCACCGAAAACTCCATTGCGTTCTTCTGTCGTCGATTTCGATCGTAATGGCTTTCAGGCACATAAACTTCCAGGAGATTCATTCTAGACAACAGAAATTATATCATGTCATGCAATATTTCATCTCGTTTTTTTAGTAATTGAAATGAACCGATATGTACCGTAATTTATCTAACATTTCAATTATGCGCTCCTGAGTCAAGTTCATTCTATTGAAGATTGCTACTTTTTCCGTTTTCAATTCTTCAAACGATTTGATGGGCGCAAGATTTCTAATCCTAGCGGTTTTGGAAGGCGGAGATTTCGATTTGTATCGATTTTTAGGACTTAAAGTTGGACTAGTATTAATTTCTGGTTTGATGATTTTACGAGGAATTATCGAAGGTGGTTTAACAACACCTGGTATGGGCTCGTTAGGAGTCAGTTTCAAAGGAAACGCTTTTCTTTTGGCGCCATCCTTTCTGTCGAGGACATCTTTTTTAACCGGTTTCTTTTCACTTTCCAATTCAGTGATAAATTGGTCATTTTGGTGAACTACTTTAGTACTTCCTTTGATCTACAATTGGTGACAAAAAGAGAGGATGTCATGGGAAGCACAAGCATACGCAAATCAATAAACACATTCTTACTGTGTCTCGGCCTCGACTAATTGAACTCTCCACATGGTCATCATCCTCCACGAGTTCGTCAGTCAAATCGGTGTATCGAATTGGTTTGGAATTCTTCAGAAAACTTAAATTCATGCAAGGTATGCGTGGATGCTAAGGGAAGACAAATTAGATAATGGAAAAGTATATTTCTTCGATTCGTACCTCCTCAATTTCAATGAATCTTGGTATTCCTCCGCTCTCATTTGAAACATTTGTCATTTCGTCTAACGATGGGCGTTTCTTACAATACTTCGTATAATCGAGGCGTTTACTCATCTCATACTCATAATCGCTGTCCTCGATGAAATAGGCGTTCTCAGCATCCTCACCCGCTTGGGCTCTGTTCATTAATTGCATTTGTTGTACTCGTTGTCCCAAGTCTTTCTGGGTGTGAGCTACATGAATTTTATGTTGATGATATTGATGCTGACGTTGCTGTTGATACTGTTGCTCCTCCCGTTTTTGTTGTTCCATCTGTGGCTGAAGAGAAGACACAGACGGCGAAGATGTGTCTGACTGAGGATGCGCTAGATCTGCCATGGAAAGTATTGCATAACCAGAAGTTTCTTCGATTTCTACCCACTTGGGTTTTGGCAATCGATATTCTTCAATAATTATATTATTTTTCGTCGCATCTTCTTCATTTTCTGGATAAACTTCCAAATCTTCACACAATTGCTGTTGATCTGTCTGCTGCTGTTGTTGTTGTTGCTCCTGTTCTTGTTGTTGCTGGTATTGTTGTTGCTGCTGTTGTTGTTGATTAGGTTCGTGGTAATTTATAAGGTCTCTCTTTTCGCCCCCGCTCAACATATTTACGTTACTTCTGGCCTTTCCAATTAATTGATCTATTTCATCCTCGCTAAGATTACGTACTCTGATCTGATCTGTACGCGATATGTGCGTCTCGACATCCAAATCACGTGTCTTGTATGGAGCGGCAAGATCTCCTCCAGGTTTTTTCAGTTTGCAATATTTGGCCAATAGAGTCTTCTTGTGTTTGTTATCGGCACCGTCGGAAAGTTGAACCTTCTGAATGACGCGCTCAAGCTTCTCAGGTCGGGTATACTAGAATAATATTGTCAACGGATATGATTGCCTCGAACAAACCTAAAACGAAATCGTCCACAAAATAGCCGTCACTTACCTGAAATTCAAAGTTTCGTGTAGTCGTCAGAAGCGTCGGGTCATTGTGTAAAGAATAGCCATAATATTTTTTACCATTGAATTCACTCATTTTTACAGCTTTTGAAAATCGTTTTCTATTTTTTCTTTTTAAAAAATGGTTTCTATTATTATTATTATTTTAATTCCAAACTTCCGTTTCAAAATTCAAATACATTTACTAAATAAATTTTGTTAAAAATATATTCAAAAAGAATAAGTTTTTTGTTTTTTTTTTTTTTGAAGTTGTTCTCACCGTTGAAGCTTATTTTGAAAATGTTTAATTTGGATTTTTTTTTGGGGACACTCAAGTACCGAGTACGCGTGACGCAGAACAAAAAACCTTTTACCAGAGTATTTTTTCGGATTGTGTCTGCAGCTGCTTGTTCGTTACATATGGTCAAATTAGTTTTATTACCATGACAACGATAGTTTGGTAACAACAAATAGACGAATACGTTATACTACATCAAGTGGCGAGAACCACTTATGATGAGTGGAGGGTAGGTTTACTTTAACAGAGCATTGAGCGTTAACATTGCTGCTAACTTCGTAGAAAGAAAGGAATGTTGAAAATAGTCCCAAAAATATTTCATAAGTAGGAGGCTTTCATTTTTTAATAAACGTTGTAATAGCTTGCTTCATATGGAATCTATTGACGAGTGCCATTTGATCTAGTGTTAACGTTTTCCTTTCAATAAAATTTTAATTTTAATTTTTTAACATTTTGATTTTTGATGGCCTGGAACCGAGGGGGGCGATAAATATTGAATGAATAAACTGAACAAATGAAAACAGAAATTATACAGCGACGGATTTTGTATTCTTAAATTAATAAAATAATTAAGTTTTATTAAAATGGATTACTGAAGAAATTTAATAATTTATTATAATAAAGCATTAAATTAAGAAATTTATTAAATTAAAATTAATACATAAATATCTGAGAATGTTTCTCAAAAACTAAAATTTCTTAAGAGCACGAAACATTGTTATAAATATTTTAATAAACAATTTTCACTTAAATAATCTAACAAAGTTTTTCTTTTAAATCTAATGAAAACTCAATAAAGAAAAAAGAAACAAAACAAAAAGGACGCCTTCGACGGCGACACAATAGCATTTCGTAAAGCATTCAAATTAGGATTAACCAAATAAATTCGAGTATAAATTGTTTAGGCCGTTACTGATGGTGGACAAGATGCCAGTCTCTGGATGTGTGGTTGTGGGTCGGTAATATTGTTGTGGCGTATGCACAGGCCGATAGAAGGGTATATTTGCACTATCCGTTCGCTAGAGATAAAATAAAATGGATTAATATCAATAATCCATCCAGTATTAATATCAATTATCCGTTCGCTTGATAAAAAATAAAACTGAAAGTTAATTAATAAATGAAAAGTATTTTACATTAAATATATTCATGGTGTTTCCTTCAAAATTCCGATTAAAAATATTTATATACAATTTTTTTATAAATTTTCTTTCGAAAAGTATTTTTTAAAAAATAAGTTTTTATAAATTATCTAAAATGAAAAGTATTTTACATTCAAAATTTCCGATTAAAAATATTTATATACAATTTTTTTATAAATTATCTTTCGACCAAAAATTTTGAGGATATCATAATTTTCGAAATAGAGGAGTTTAAGAGAGTTTAATTTTAAAAGCATAAAATCTAAAAGTTAGGGTCGTCAAAGCGCGCAACAATTTTAAATTTGCCAAAATTTCAAAATTAAAAAATTTATGTTCTGAAATGTGGAGACTCCTCAATAAAGATAACACACACAATTTAATCATAAATTATCATA
Organism: Physocephala rufipes; assembly: GCA_963966595.1. NCBI lineage: Eukaryota > Metazoa > Arthropoda > Insecta > Diptera > Conopidae > Physocephala > Physocephala rufipes. The sequence continues at coordinate 36,532,189 of OZ016504.1, forward strand.
AATAATCGAGATATTAACACTAAAAATCTTAGGATTAAACTTGTGGATGGGTCGTCATATAATTTCCGTTATTATATGTTTAAATTATTCCTTTGGCATTCTCGTGCTTTTCAAAGGCACGTCTCGAGATTCAGCACCTTACCGTTTTATATATTCCATCCTTTTTACTTTTGAACATTTCTTAAGTGATCTTTTTCTTTGTTATTTTACTCAAAAAAATTTATTTACAATAATATCTTTCTTAATTTTTACATTTTTACAATTAATTTGTTTGCTGTTTTCCTACAAACGTGCTTGTAAGAAATAATTTATATATAGAATTATTTACAAAAATATTGTTTTTCTGAAAACCTTTTTTCACCATTTTTTCCATTTGGTCTTGAGTGATATTTTATTTACAAGAAGGTAACTTTATTTGAACTTGTTGGGACAATTATTTGGTCCGTTGTTGAGGGAAATGTAATCTTGCCATCGTATTTTTTAGCGGCGGTTGAGTCTGTTAGCTAAAATCACATTTATAGAAAATGTGAAAGCAAGAGGAAAAGAGAGAAAGAGGACATAAAAGTACATAAATAAACTGTGTTAGATATTTACCAGGCAGACTTATATTCATTTTAGTATTCACCACAAACACTTAAGAAATATTTTTAGTGGGGAAAAATTTCGGCGGAAGTTTTTTTCGCGGGCGTGCAACAATATATACATTTTTTAATCAAAATGCTCGACCTACCTTTGATGTCTGTAGAGTGATGTTCAGCAATGTAGGGTGTTGCTCAACAACAACAAACTCAATTTCACGTGGGACATAACCCTCAGCGTAAACCTAACGCATAGAATTGACCGAGTATTATACAAAAGGAATAATAATTCTCATTTCTGAATTGAAAAATTTCTTCAATTCACCTCGATTTTATAATACCCCGGTAGTAAAACTCTCCAGAATTCTCCATGTTTGGTTGTCTGAAAGCCCACATCACGTCCCTTGATCTTCAGAGAGGCTCGTTCAATAGGTGCTCCCACAGGATCAAAAACAAAGCCTTGTACTCCACGGTGGGCCTCAGCTAAAAATTTTATCAATGACTGAAATGAGAAAAAGAAATATTTGTACTTTTTATATACACCAACCCACCCTCCAAGGGTTCCTACTTACCAAATGATTGTCCTCCCAGTATTTTTTCAACTCGAATGCCGGCGGATATTTACAGCATGATATCTCCAGAGTGATCTCCATGCAACCGTACCAAACATAATTATAATCCTGCATACCTCCCGTCAACGGATACCAAGCAGCGCCGTTTGTGATGCCATTTTCGAAGGCTGGTGTAGCGGATTTACAAGCGACACCACGTGACATTTTCGCATGGTTGCGGGCGTACACAATGGACAAATGCTTGAATACATCATCGTCGGGAGTCAAGGATGGGGCCGCAGAATAGGTCTGGAACACTGAGCCCAAGGGACATGTTGGTAGAAAAGGACGAAGAAGGGAGAGGGGTTGTTAAGCATATTCCAAAGCAATGGTAAAAGAATTATGCTTAGCAAGCAATGAAAAAATTCAAAAAGGTTACAAATAATTGATAAAAATAACGAATTTTACTGAATGAGCCCGGCTACTCACTCGCGCAGAGAGCCGACGATCGGCAGATTCCCTTAAGCAGCCATATTTTTTTGAAAAGGAGTAAAGAAGGTAATAGAAGACTTTATACTAAGGAAGCATTTCAAAATGGATTTCATCTAACCGTATTTGATTATTTTGATTGATTTGATGATAGGAATCATAGATGAGAATAGAAATAAAATACGAATAGATATCATACATCACACAAATTGCACGAAAGAGAGGTCTAATGATTATCCTTCATAAATGCGGGGAACAGGAAAAGGACGGTATTCATTTGTTTTTGTTAAATATTTACTAGAATTTGGAGTATTGTCGTAGGGATAACTCGCCACCAAAGCACCACCGTGAAGACTACCACTCAGAACAAACTGTATCTTCGATATCCAATCCTTGATGGAATCCGTTTCGGGTTGACCGCGTTTGTTGTTTTGTTTAAAATAATCTGGAAAGTTACGATTTAGATCGAAACCCCGAGCGTTCGTTCTAAATCGTAAAAAAATATGAGAATTATATATCAATGGTCCAAGCGATTCATCCTTCCGGAAAAGCTTCATCGCTATGATTCAAACGGACTTACCGGCCTTGACCGCCGACACAAACTCCCTCCTTTGCTACCGCATAACCATCGGGATTCATCGAAGGCAATATATGGATACGAGTATTATCGAGCAGCCATTTCACGTACTGATCCGTTTGGTAAGTCGTTACAAAGTATTGTATTAAATGCAAGAGCAATTCTCGCCCGACCGGCTCATTACCGTGTATATTGCCGACATATTTAACATCGGGCTTTCCAATCATGTGTTCGTACGGCGATGAAGAGACAACCATTACCCAAAGATCACGCCCCTGAACGGATTTTCCAATGGAATACAAAGCGGTCAGGTTGGGGTAACGAGCGCTAGTGGCTCTATATGGAACATAGTTTTGTGCATATACATTTTAAATTTGTTTTTCTTTTATAAATAAAATTGTTATTATAATGGCACCTTAAAAATCTCGTCATATCCTCATGATCGTGATAAATGAAATCTAAAAATTGTGAATCCGGCACATAAGCTCTTGGTTCCGGCAGTGCCGCATCCAATTCGTTGACAGTTTGTGCGAAACAAGGACACAAAAAAGCAAAAGCAAACACCAACGGATGCATGATTTTCAAACTCATTTCCAAAGATTTGAAAATCCGAGGAAAAGGAATACATTTACGATTATCTGGCAAATATAATTCCATTCTACTGAAAATAGAAATGTAAATCAAATTTAAATCTTTTAAATCCTAATCGTCAATGTATGGAGAGAGAGAGAGAGAGAGAGAGTAATAGTAATAGTAATAACATCTGATTACACTACGTTTTAGTTAATAAAGTTGTTGAACTCTTCTCTCTCTTTTTCTCTATCTTTATTAGAGGCATTAGAGGCTTTTCTTGTTATTTTTGATTACCATCATCATTAATAGTATTAAACAACAGATTACTTTAATCGATCTGGGATTATCGAGCGCAGTAAATAAACAAATAGATAAAAAAACAAATGGGCTGATCATTGCACTCAAAGTGCCGGTGAAAACGGTAGATGCGTAACTCAATGCAATTCAATAAAAACTTTTCCGATGTTAGTTTAACGCACTGTTACCGCTGTTAATGACTTCATCTATCCTTCTCTTTTTTTCAATTTTCCTTCAATTATAGGAAAACGATAGATAACTAATTTTCTTACTACAAGATCAACGACATCGCGAAAAACTATAAACAACAACAGAAAACGGAGATGAAATATAACTTAACAAAAAAAATTACTATAAAACAGGCAATAATTTTTATTTTGTCGTGAATTTAATACATTTTCTTCTACGCAGTTATACAAACACCTCACCGGTTAATGACAATGCATCGTACAATGATGTATTCAACTATGGATTGTCCACTTTCCTGGAGGGAATGCGAGGTTTTGAGATGTTTGATCAAATTTCTAACAGATATTTTCTTCATATAACAGACATCAAAGAGAAATAAATCAGATAATCATATTAATACACAATTGTGACGCATTAATTGGCGGGCATTTAGAGAGGAATTCAAAAATGTATTGTGTGAGAATGTTTGGAAGGCAGTGACCCCACCCCATACATTTCACCAAGTGCGATAAAAATTTAAATAAAAACGGATTCCGATAGATTATATACTATATATACGCAGTAGATTATACACTAAGAATTCAGATGATTTAATATCGTTTAGTTATTTATAATACATTGCTTTATTAATTTATATGTAGATAATTTTTATAAAATGATTGACTGACATTTAATAAAAACGGGAACTTTAATTTTGAATTTCTTATTAAATCCACGTGGAGTGGTTTAGTAAAAATCTAAATTTTATACTAACAGATTTTATAAATTTATATAAATTTAATGGATAGATTTTAAACTGAAATATATGAATGCAAGAAGTAAAATAAATCTACAGAAAAAACTCTTCGTAATATCAAGGAGTTTTAAAAGAGAAATCGCTCAAAAATAGCATAAATAGACACGCTGAGAGAATTTTTTAGGAGAAACGCATGCGTTCAGAAAGTGGTTTCTCTTCAAATGAGCAGGTTTCTGCAAAAGACGTTTATTATTCTTTACTTTACTAATTATGATTTTATAAAGTAATCAATTTTAAATAAACTCATATGCATACCATATTGTGTGGCTTCTGTGATGTTATTTAATTTTAAGTACAGATTAAAATGCAGTGATTAACGGTTTTAAATGAGTCCTACAGACAACATAATTACGAAGGTAATCATATAAATAGAGTAAAGCTTACTGAATGTAGTTATGAATGATTTATAACAACTACTCTCTTTAATATTTCTCTCTCGCTCTCTCTCTCCCGCAGTGTATCATTTTATTTCTATTTTGCGAAAATATCTGCTTTGGATTATTCGTAAGAAAAAAAGCATAATATTTCACTTCCTCGTGGTGCATTTAACCTTGACCCAAACCTTGCCGAGCAGACTCCAGACAAGGTTATCTTCTCTGATATCAATGTTAGCGACAGTTCTTCACAACAGAATAAAGAACTTATTGATTTCGAAAAGAGTTCATGTGCAAGAAAACTTTTATGTATGAAATAAAATTAATTTTAATTCATTTATAATCGAACGTATTCTTAAAATATTATAAGATTCATAATTGATTTTCCTTTTAGAAAATATAAATTTCGATAAGCATTTCTGTAAATGATTGTGATGAAGAATAATAATAAAATACCGATCTCTCGATTTTATCTTTATTTCTGAATTTCTATTTCTTGGTTAATTTTTTACATTCAGCTTTTGATTTTTTATTTTTAATTTTTTAATTTTTTATATATTATAATATAGTATCATAAAAGAAATTTGTATTTTGTCATGTGCAAATACAATAAATTAAAGTTTATTATATTTAATAAATTAAGTTTAAAGTTTAGCAAAAACATTCAGATAAAATTGTATTTTTGTTTAAATAGGGTTAAAATTATTATCAGAATTTTAAGGGAATTTTTTTAGTGTAATGAGAAAGTAAAGATGGAAAGTTTAAAGTGAATTAAATCTTAATAAGACCGTTTAACTTTGACAATATAGGAAGATTTTCAATGTTTTCGAATGAGATTGATTGTGAAAGCCGATTTCACGATGCTTTTCAGAAAGTTGGAGCATTATATCGTTTTATTGTATTTTATATGTAATAATTTCATTCATCTCTAGGCATATTAATGTTAATCTCTTTTCAAAATGAAATATGAGTTATTTTATGATTGAATGACATTTTTTCAAATTGTAAATTAAATTCATAATTAACTTTCTACACATTTTTGGGGTTTTTCCTTTGTTTTTGACACATTTTTTTCGTAGCAATGAAAAAATATTAACACGAAGACGTCGAAGGCAAGAAATAATGGTAATAAAAACAATGACAAAAAGTTCTCTCCCGTATGCACGCTATGCCATGCCTAGTTTTTTATTAGTTTCTTTGTTTGAATTTTTACCTGATTAAAAGGAATTGCTCAAAGAGAAACAACTGAAATATAATCTTGTTTATACACTGTTAAATACTTGGTGATATTCTATAACAACAACTTAATCTTCAATGTGTCAAACGTGCCACAACTAGCCGAAGAAAACGCGCAAACACTACCAACCGTGTTCGCCACCGATGCTCAACTGAATTATTGGCTTCGCTTGTGCTCTGGCTTAAGTCTGGCCTGTATGACTTGCTGGTGAGCGAGGAGTCTTCGACCAGTTCAGTCGGCGGTGACGACAATCTACAGCCTTGGGCGCCACACGTAAATCACGTTGGTAGAACAACGATTAAATAATTTCTCATTGAATAATTATGTCGTCCTTTCAAAGGATTCATAATTTTATTTATAATACTTATCGAAAATTTTTCGTGTTTACAATTCTTTTTAATTAACACATAAATAAAAAATCCATTTGTTCAAACTTTTTCCTATAAGAAAATTAATTGGTCAAGTAAAATCTTTATTAGATTTGAGCTTTTCCTTAAAGACTTTATATAGTAAAAGATTATCATAATGCTGTTTGATCCTGTAAGGCTTCTCTCGTTTAACTAAAAAATCTTTTTTGCAAAATATACCCCGAGGTGGCTTCCTCGGGTTCTTAAAAGTAATTGATCCTACGGACAAATATCAAAGGCATTTGAAAGATTTTTCTAATTTTTTATCAACTCAATTTTATTTCATATAGTCACTAAGCGGTTAGTAAACACACAAAAATTATTACATACTTTTAGGATCACAAGTTTATCCCTTAAAATCCACATTTGATGTGGAATGGGCAAGAGTTGTTTCCTTCCAGTTTCCCTCGGGCAACGTTTGATCAATGCTTGTCATCAAAAGGTTTCCGTTACTGCGGATCCAGGTACGAAAATTTTCAACAGCGTTTTCAAGAAAGAATAATATTGAGATGGATTTATTTTGAATTACTTTGATTGTTCCCCAAAGTATCGAAAAAATAAGTGGCGCTCTCAAAAATAGGGACATATCTCAAAAAATTGCAACGGGCCCTTTTCATGTGTTAAAAGCGACAAAAACATAAACCATAAGAATGTCGGTTTGTTTCCAATAACACTGATATACCCTTTTGCGTAAATTGCTATCAATGTGAACGAGCGTGATTCACGCTACGTCATATGTTATTCAAACCGTTTTATTTAATTCGAAGCGAATGTTATTCCATTCGGTGCCTATGTTTGTGACATATTTTTATTAATAGAATCGCCCACCACGAAAAATCCTTGACAAATTTAAGCAACAAAGATTGGTTAACGGATCAGGTACAACTTATTTACCACCAATTGGTTTTATAAATGAAGAGCAAACAAATTATGATTTAAGAGGTTGCCTGCGTTACGACTTCTTTAAGAAATCGACTCCTGGGACACACAGAGAATAACTGTCATAAACTGTTTTGTTTATGACAGTTTGCCACGTTCTTTTTTTTTAATTTAAGTTTCTTTTTATATTATTTTAATTATATTTTCTCCTTTATTTATTTATTTATTTATTTTTTAATTTATTATTATTATATATTATGTTTTTTCTAAATCTAATTAATTTTAAATCTAGCCTGGAGTTTTCAAAATATTCTTACGCTTATGTGATTTTTTAAAGTTTTTTTAAGTTTTAACAGCACACAAACAATGTAAGCTAGTAAGGGCAAGGGCGTATATTTCTGACGTCTATTGCTATTTTTTAAAGCAAATTTATTCTTCTTCTATTTTTATTTAGTTATATTTTAATAACAGGTTTTCAAGATAATACGTCATAGTTTTAATTTTATACAAATTATTATTTTTATTTACTTTGCTTAAATACTTACTTCGTTGCAAAAAAGGCTCAATAAATTTTCAATTTAAATTCAATTTCAGTTTGTTTGCCATCTAGCTCACGCAGGCATTGTCAATCTAATTAATTTCATGGATTACTTTAATGTTGTGGAATTCAATTTTAGTAAGGTTTTTATTTATTTTTCATTAATATAATAATTTAATGAAATACTTGTTTGAAGTATATTTATTATTTATATTATGTATTAATTTAATCGTAAATTGAATAAAATTATATTTTCCCCAACATCTGGAGGAAGAAGTGGAGAAAGTGAAGTGTAGTGTAAATTAAAGCGAACAAGTAAATTTTGTTGCATAGAGTAATTTTTGCTATGTTTTTATTTAATAATAAATAAAAAAAGTTTCTATAAAATAGCTATTGGAAAGTACTTTAAATAGCTTTTATAAATCTGAGTTCGTCCTTATCCAGCTAACGAAATGAATAACATTGAGATACCCATCCGGTAATTTACTGCCACAATTACCACCCACTATATTAGACACTCCCACAAGTTCATTTTTGTAGATGGCAGGACCACCAGAATCACCATCGCAGACACCATTTCCCTCCGAGTGCCCGAGCCAAAGCAAGCATTCCACCCCCAAAGGGATATCGCACTTTTTCTTAGACAGAAGCTTTGAAATATTCCATTTCAGATTATTCGATAAATCTCCATTTGTATACTCCGAACCCCAACCGACGTAAACTATATCTGATCCAACTGATGGTTCGGATGTAGCCAACGGAATCGGATTTATATATTTCGAGAATTTTAGTGGCTTGTCTAATTTCAGCAATGCAACATCATTCAATCCGTTAGCATAGTTCTCGTGCGGATGAATGGTGGCCACTTGCGCGACAACACCTCCACGTGCGTGCCACATATAACCAGCTCGGATCGATAATACCTTCGCGTCATACCTAATCAAAACCATAAGGAATATGTTAGTTTTTTCTTGGTTGCTTTTTTATGTTTTACTGTAAGACCTACAGTCGAAAACCATTGGGCGATCGCTTTTTTCCAACACAATGAGCCGCCGTAAGAATGTAATTTCGTGATATTACGGATCCACCACAAATGTGCTTATCCCGTTTTCTCAATTAAGCGATGAATGTAAACTGTCTTTTCGATGCTACGTGGCCGCCAACAACTAGTTCTACGGGAACTGTCTTGACAAAGACGATCACAAAGCATAAAATTACCGCGTACGGCGTAAGACCATTTGCCATCGTTGTAGTCCTGATGGATAATGTGCGAGCTAATAATTGTTTTGTATTGCTTCAACACGTATATATATATAGATTATAATTTTAGAAATATATTGAACATAACTAAATTATCACTTGTATAAATATTCAAAAAACCAAATCTCAATAGCTTTTGTTTTTATCTTTTATGCATTGAATTTAAGAGACCATTGTTATTCAAGTGAAGGTCAGGTTACTCAAGTCGAATGACTGTCTCGAGGATCGCTCATATAAATTGCGAGATCACTATATATGTAGATCACTAAATGTGGATCACTAAGGGTTCCAAAATACACTATATATAAATACCTGAATGATAGCAGTCACACTTCTGCATGGCGTTAGATGTCGCTTTTTAATGTCTGAAAGAAGTTAAATTGGAAAGAGTTAGTAGAGTTAGAGAAAAAGTCACTGGAGCAATCATCTTTCTAAACGGCAAAATAATCCCACGCCAACAGAGGCGGGAGGTATTTCGTAAAGCGTTGGATAGAAAATTAAAGACTGTACTGCAATAACAATAACAATCGATCAAATATGATAAGACCAAAGGGCCAAACTTCCAAATAGAGATCGTGTTTAAAGACACTCCTTAAATCTGAAGATGGTATATAATTTGCTTACATTTTTTCCCCAGCAGGCTCTGGGAACTTCTAAAGGATTGCATTCAAGCTTATGAAAGAGTCCAAATTTGGTCCTTTATTAATAATTAAATTTTATTTGATTTCATTTGTAGAAGATTCGAGAGTTAAAGCTCGCAAAAATTGCAACAATTGGTTCTAATTCTTAATAAAACTGAATTCATAGAAATTCATTTATTCAGCTGTTTATCGCAGTTAGAGACCTCGATTAGAGTGTCTTTGAAATTAAGCAGCAACTATTTTGTGTTGTGTCTAATCTTTTATTGATATTGGAAGATGTTTATATCTGAAGTAGAGGAAAATGCAAATAAACCTTATGCAACACCTTTACTCACATTAGTTTTTTTAATTCGAATTTTGGTGTGGATTGTGCAATTCATTGGTTTCGTGTCTTATAAATTGTGAGGAAGCAATTGAACGATAATCAGTATTTTACGGGTATCAAACATGACTATGATGCTCTCAACAATTACACTACTCTGCTCTTTTGCAATCCTCGTTCGAGGCAATCCTCAAAGTCGTATCGTCGGTGGTTTGGATGCGGTCGAAGGGCAATTTCCTTTTCAAGTCTCTTTAAGACTGTATGGCGTGCACATTTGCGGAGGCTCGATTATATCAAAAAATTATATTCTCACTGCTGCGCATTGTGTTCGTTTTGACAATGATTTGGAAAGGTGAATTAGGCAATTATTTTTATTCGTACGCATTTACTAAATAATATCTCTGTAATACCCATTAGTGACAATCCAAAAAAATTCAGCGTACTTGTTGGGACTATCAATCGCCTGACCGGTGGCAAGGTATACTACGTAGCCTCGATTAAGGTGCATGAGAATTATAATGACGTGCATTGTGATATCGCTGTTTTAAAACTTGCCAAATCTCTTATTTTCACAAGATACGTACAACCCATTGCTTTAGCTAGCGCTGACTTGCCGGCAAATGTTTCGGTTATTATTTCGGGTTGGGGTCGTTTGAGATACAGGGGTCAAAAAACGATGCAGTTACAATGGAACGTTCTGAAAGCGATTCCCATGATGACTTGCACAAGAATGACTGCAGTTTTCTCCAACAGATTGCTTTGTTTGGGGCATAGTCAAAATAACGGTGCCTGCAGTGGAGACTCTGGCGGGCCCGCGATTTATACAAATCAATTGGTAGGTGTAGCCAATTTCGTTTTAAATAAGTGCGGCACTATATATCCGGATGGGTACTCCAATGTCTACTATCACAAAGCTTGGATCATAAAAAATACCGACTTAGGCGATTCATAAGAATTAATAAAACAACTTACGACATTTGTTTGAAATATTCTTTACCTTTATTCTTTTTATTCTTTACTTCGATTCGACTGTTCGAATCAGTAAATCAGACTGTTCTTTTTTTGAAATAATCTTGGATTTGGATGCGTTTAAGAACTAAAAAACTACATTTTATATCTCCTTAACCGACTATCGTATAATGACATTTCAAAAAAAAAATGACAAATCTTTTAACTATTAATGAATTAAAATAAAATTTATATAAACAAATATTTTCTTTGAGAATCCTTGATTTCTGTTTTTCTCAAACGACTGGACTCTTATCCTTCCTGAGGACTTCGGTTCTAACCGCAAATTCTAACAGCGAGACAATAATGGAAATTGACACCTGGCACGTATTTTGGGTAAGGGTGTTAACTTCAGTTTGGCCGAAGCTTAAATACCCTACACCCATAGGATATATCCGTATTCCTAGCAGAGACGCAGATCACACCCACATTTTGCAAAATAATTTAGTATTCGTTGGTCGGTTCCAGGTTAAAACATTGTCATCAACTACGCTCTACATACGTAAAAACGTTGAAGCTTCGTATGCGCATATATTCTTATAAGCAATAAAAAGTAGGCGTGGTTATAATCCGATTTTGCCCATTTTCAATACCAAGAAGTAACAGAATATTTGTGCCGAATTTCGTAACCACTGCTCCTTTCGTTCTCTCTCAATCCTGATTTCAACAGACAGATAGTCAGACGGAATATATATACTTTTCCATACCTGCTACACCCCCTTTAATGCGTTGCAAATGGCGGAACGAACTTAATATACCCCGAACCGTTCGGGTGTAGGGATTAAAACGATGTTTTGACTTTTATTACAAAAACTAATTCGAACAGAACTTGATCGTAATTTAAGCAATACATTTCCAAAAATTAATAATGCATTAAATGTTAATAATGCATAACAACTAAAAATTGGGGGTGTTGCAACGCTTTTTCAATATATTTTCAAATTTGGCGCGGTTTTTATCGTGCTTTTTATAAAGCAATTATTGAGGCCTCGAAGGCGATTACATGGTAATTATTCGTCCGCCAATTTTTTCTTGTTCGTTTCTAAACTTAAACCATAATTATATATATGTATTTTTTAAAAACATGAATCCTTCTTATTCAAAGTTAATTTGTTTGTTTTAAGCACCGTTAATCTTTCTAGAAGAGTTTCTTCCATTTAATTCAAAAACGATCTCTAAAAATCGATTGAGCAACAATTGACCCATAAACAAAACTGAAGAATAGAATTTCTGAAAACCTCGAATTTTTAAGTACGTTGGATTCAGTTTTACAAAAACAAAACAAATATGAAATATTCATTCTTAATTTTGAAACGAGTGGTCAAAGGATGTCAGAGGGAGTTAAAGGCAAGATACCGATGACAAAATCTTTTAAGAAAAGCGTTCTATTGGCACATTCTTTTAAAACCAATCTCGAAAACAGCATACAATGCTAAATATCAACTTTCCGCGGTTGGCCGTTTTTGAGCTAGGCGGGGTAAATAAGTACATGCGTATCAACCATCAAGACGATACTAGTCAAATTTGATTCAAGTGTGACCAAACCTATTCTTGACTTTTATCATAATTTTCAAAATTAATGCACTTATGAAAAAAAGTAGGCTCGACGCACTACCTCTCGTGGCATAACCAACCGGGTAAGCTCGGTATAAAAGCGTGGGCTAAGGATCAGAACTGTATATTGAGAAATTCTGATCTTAATTCGAAATCATTAAAAATCACTTTTAAAATAGATCAAGTAATGCCTCTTACAAGTAATGTCATTTCTTACATAAAAAGCATCCTACGAACAAACGAATAACGTTGCTAGACATGTTCTCCTGTAATAGCGTTTTATTACGTTTATTTAATACTGCATGTAGTCTTCTGCCGGGTTTTCCTTCTGCTTTTCATTCTTAGCCCATTTTGTTAGTGTTATGTCCTTACTTTTTGAAATACACTGTGAGAATTAGAGTTGATTTCGTCTGCTTCTGCCTGTAAACGCCTGTGGAAACCACTATTACAGAAGAATATAAAATAAAATGGCTATTTTCTGGCATCAAAAACTAAGGGAAAAAGGTCGGACAAGGCAAAGCGTTGGTATTTTATATTGAGTGTAGGGCTTATAGACATCGGAAAGACCGGTATTTCAACGAGAGAACTGACACGATGACCTTCATAATAATTATAGTAGTTGTTTTATAGATCTTTTTAAAGCTAACAACTTGAAGATATAGTTTAATTATATAATTTATTCAACTGTTTTTTATGTTTTATTCTTCGTTGTTTTTTATGTTTTACTGTAAGACCTACAGTCGAAATACATTGGGCGATCGCTTTTTTCCAACACAATGAGCCGCCGTAAGAATGTAATTTCGTGATATTACGGATTCACCACAAATATGCTTATCCCGTTTTCTCAATGAAACGATGAATGTAAATTGTCTTTTCGATGGTACGTGGCCGCCAACAACTAGTTCTACGGGAACTGTCTTGACAAAGACGATCACAAAGCATAAAATTACCGCGTACGGCGTAAGACCATTTGCCATCGTTGTAGTCCTGATGGATAATGTGCGAGCTAATAATTGTTTTGTATTGCTTCAACACGTATATATATAGATTATAATTTTAGAAATATATTGAACATAACTAAATTATCACTTGTATAAATATTCAAAAAACCAAATCTCAATAGCTTTTGTTTTTATATTTTATGCATTGAATTTAAGAGACCATTGTTATTCAAGTGAAGGTCAGGTTACTCAAGTCGAATGACTGTCTCGAGGATCGCTCATATAAATTGCGAGATCACTATATATGTAGATCACTAAATGTGGATCACTAAGGGTTCCAAAATACACTATATATAAATACCTGAGTGATAGCAGTCACACTTCTGCATGGCGTTAGATGTCGCTTTTTAATGTCTGAAAGAAGTTAAATTGGAAAGAGTTAGTAGAGTTAGAGAAAAAAATCACTAGAGCAATCATCTTTCTAAACGGCAAAATAATCCCATGCCAACAGAGGCGGGAGGTATTTCGTAAAGCGTTGGATGGAAAATTAAAGACTGTACTACAATAACAATAACAATCAATAAAATAAGATTTTATTGATTTGATAAGACCGAAGGGCCAAACTTCCAAATAGAGAACACATGTCTTTAAAGTGTCTCCTTAGTCCCCAAGATGGTATATAATTTGCTTACATTTTTTCCCCAGCAGACTCTGGGAACTTCTGAAGGATTGCATTCAAGCTTATGAAAGAGTCGTTATCGAAGCCTCCTTTATTAATAATTAAATTTTATTTGATTTCATTTGTAGAAGATTCGAGAGTTAAAGCTCGCAAAAATTGCAAGAATTGGTTCTAATTCTTAATAAAACTGAATTGATAGAAATTCATTTATTCAGCTGTTTATCGCAGTTAGAGACCTCGATTAGAGTGTCTTTGAAATTAAGCAGCAACTATTTTGTGTTGTGTCTAATCTTTTATTGATATTGGAAGATGTTTATATCTGAAGTAGAGGAAAATGCAAATAAACCTTATGCAACACCTTTACTCACATTGGTTTTTTTAATTCGAATTTTGGTGTGGATTGTGCAATTCTTTGGTTCCGTGTCTTATAAATTGTGAGGAAGCAATTGAACGATAATCAGTATTTTACGGGTATCAAACATGGCTATGATGCTCTCAACAATTACACTACTCTGCTCTTTTGCAATCCTCGTTCGAGGCAATCCTCAAAGTCGTATCGTCGGTGGTTTGGATGCGGTCGAAGGGCAATTTCCTTTTCAAGTCTCTTTAAGACTGTATGGCGTGCACATTTGTGGAGGCTCGATTATATCAAAAAATTATATTCTCACTGCTGCGCATTGTGTTCGTTTTGACAATGATTTGGAAAGGTGAATTAGGCAATTATTTTTATTCGTACGCATTTACTAAATAATATCTCTGTAATACCCATTAGTGACAATCCAAAAAAATTCAGCGTACTTGTTGGGACTATCAATCGCCTGACCGGTGGCAAGGTATACTACGTAGCCTCGATTAAGGTGCATGAAAATTATGATGACGTGCGTTGCGATATCGCTGTTTTAAAACTTGCCGAACCTCTTATTTTCACAAGATACGTACAACCCATTGCTTTAGCTAGCGCTGACTTGCCGGCAAATGTTCCGGTTATTATTTCGGGTTGGGGTCGTTTGGAAGAGAGCGGTCTAACACCGATGCAGTTGCAATGGAACGTTCTGAAAGTGATTCCAATGATGGCTTGCGTTAGAATGACTGGACTTTTCTCCAGCAGATTACATTGTTTGGGGCATAGTCTAAATAATGGTGCCTGCAATGGAGACTCTGGTGGGCCCGCGATTTATAAAAATCAATTGGTAGGTGTGGCTAGTTTCGTTTTAAATAGGTGCGGCACTATATATCCGGATGGGTACTCCAATGTCTTCTATCACAAAGCTTGGATCATAAAGAATACCGACTTAGGCGATTCGTAAGAATTAATAAAACAACTTACGACATTTGTTTGAAATATTCTTTACCTTTATTCTTTTTTTCTTTACTTCGATTCGACTGTTCGAATCAGAAATAGAAATCGTTTTTAGAAATAATCTTGAATTTGGATACGTTTATGAACTGAAAAACTACATTTTATATCTCCTTAACCGACTATCATATAATGACATTTCAAAAAAAAAATGACAAATCTTTTAACTATTAATGAATTACAATAAAATTTAAATAAACAAATATTTTCTTTGGAAATCCTTCATTTCTGTTTTTCTCAAACGATTGGACTCTTATCCTTTCTGAGGACTTCGGTTCTAACCGCAAATTTTAACAGTGAGACCATAATGGAAATTGACACCTGGCACGTATTTTGGGGCCATGCCGAATAAATAACAAGTAAGGATGTTAACTTCAGCTTTGCCGAAGCTTAAATACCCTACACCCATAGGATATATCCGTATTCCTAGCAGAGACGTGGATCACGCCCACATTTTGCAAAATAATTTAGTATTCCTTGGTCGGTTCCAGGTTAAAACATTGTCATCAACTACGCTCCACATACGTAAAAACGTTGAAGCTTCGTATGTGCATATATTCTTATAAGCAATAAGAAGTAGGCGTGGTTATACCCCGATTTTGCCCATTTTCAATACCAAGAAGTAACAGAATATTTGTGCCGAATTTCGTAACCACAGCTCCTTTCGTTCTCTCCCAATCCTGATTTCAACAGACAGATAGTCAGACGGAATATATATACTTTTCCATACCTGCTACACCCCCTTTAATGCGTTGCAAATGGCGGAACGAACTTAATATACCCCGAACCGTTCGGGTGTAGGGATTAAAACGATGTTTTGACTTTTATTACAAAAACTAATTCGAACAGAACTTGATCGTAATTTAAGCAATACATTTCCAAAAATATGCATTATTAACAATTAAAAATTGGGGGTGTTGCAACGTTATGTCCTTACTTTTTGAAATACACTATGAGAATTAGAGTTGATTTCGTCTGCTTCTGCCTGTAAACGCGTGTGGAAACCACTATTACAGAAGAATATAAAATAAAATGGCTATTTGCTGGCATCAGAGGTCGAAACCTTTATGACTTTTATAATAAAAGTCATGAAATAAGAGTTATTCAATGACTCTTATTTTGAAAGTTTTTCCATAAAAGTTATTCGATGACTTTTATCTTAAAAGTTATTCGATAAGGGTTATCCTAGACTTTTTCGTAATAAATGTATTTTGTTGATGAGGTGGATGGTGGCCAATGCGAACTAATATTGAGCTACGATATGATGAAAAGAATGGATCTTAGGTGGTGGTGGGAAGATGCAAATATATAGAAAATATTGAGAAATATATTTTTTTACCTAGTGGGAAGTGGGCGGGGCCACTCAATAGCGCCAAAGGGGCGTTTCTTACGAAAAAAGTAGCAAATGTCGCGAAACGGATATAAAATCAGATGTAAGGGGGAGTGGCCGCCCCAAAATGGTGTAGTGGGCGGTTTTTGACAAAAAACTACTTTGCGCTAATCGATAGCAAATATCATGAAACGGATTTGGGACATTGTGGTACGGGGCGTGGACTCCCCAAAAGGGGAGGAAAGGGCGTTTTTTACCAAAAAAATACTTTGCGCCAATCGATAGCAAATATCATGAACCGAATTTTGGACATTGTGGTACGGGGCGTGGACTCCACAAAAGGGGGCGAAAGGGGGCGTTTTTACCAAAAAAATTATTTTGCGCTAATCAATGTCAAAGGACACGGTATAAGGTGGGCGCGGGCGCACACAAGGGACGGAAGGGACATTTTTCAAGACCCAAGTATTAAGTATTTTTGTTACGAATGTTCAAGAGATCGTCACTCATTCTTTCTGACCTCTTCTGTCTTTTTTCTGTCTACCTTTTATCCGCTATTTCGATGGATGCGTATGTTCATTTATATGGAATGCAGTCTATTATGTATATGTGGCGATTTGTGTATTGAAGATTGGAAGTATGGTTTTCGTAAGAATGCTTACGACAGTGCCAACGATCTTTAATTACCTTTGTTGTGTGAAATTATTATATTCAGCATGAGGCTTTCTCTTCATGCAGTTTTTCAACAATTATAAGATCCAATACATTTCAACAAGGACCTCATATTTACCTGCGTATGCGTTTGCCCGCCCTTTTGTCGGATGAAAGGGTTTAATTTTCACGATGAACACTTCAAATTCATAGGAGCTAAGTGCGAGCATTTATTACCCTCTGTATGCATTGTCACCGTTTGGGAATGCAATAAAATTATTAAAATGAAAGAAAAAATGATTCGCTGTTACAGACAACAAGTTGACTTGTTGTTAGTTTAGTTTTTTTGGTAAAAAACGCCCCTTCCGCCCCTTTTGTGGAGTCCACGCCCCGTACCACAATGTCCCAAATCCGTTTCATGATATTTGCTATCGATTAGCGCAAAGTAGTTTTTTGTCAAAAATCGCCCACTACGCCCTTTTGGGGCGTCACATAAACTAAGTGAAAATGGTCGGACAAGGCAACGCATTGGTGTTTTATATTGAGTGTAGGGCTTATAAACATCGGTCAGGCCGAATATTTCAACGAGAAAAAACATGCGACGACCTTCATAATAATTATATTAGTTGTTTTATAGATCTTTTTAAAGCTAACAACTTGAAGATATAGTTTAATTATATAATTTATTCAACTGTTCTTTAACAATGGCGAGCTACTTAATATACACAAATATCGGGTGTTTATATATATATTCAAATCGAGCGTTTGGATAGAGAAACCTTGAGATGGAAAAGCAATTATTTTTCATGATTGTTTTGTCTTTTCAAGAAAACTCTTTTCAGTGTTATAGTAGTTATGAATGATTGTCAATGCCACAGAAAATACTGTGCAAACAACTGTTATCTAACACTTCCCTTAAACATTATTAAGAAATAGAATGGATATAAAATGGATTTTACAGTACGTTCCTTTCGCATTATAAATTCGGAAGAGCGCTTAAACCCAGTAGTCAGTATTTTTCGAATACGAAACATGCCTGCCAATCTTTCAGTAATCACTTTATTCTGCTTCATCATACCCATCGTTTGGGGCCGTCCTGAGGGTCGTATTGTTGGTGGCAAGGATGCGCTTAAAGGCCAATTTCCATATCAAGTCTCTTTAAGAGAGTTAGGCAAACACTTTTGTGGAGGGTCGATTATATCAAAAAATTACATTCTAACTGCTGCACACTGTGTCACGTATCTTGACAAAAAGAAAGCGATCAAAAGGTTAGTCTCTCATGGAATTTTGTATTCTTACGCACTAACTAATTTCCTTGATATCACTATTAGTAAAGACCCGGGAAACTTTAATGTGCTCGTCGGTACCGTTGACCGTTTGAGAGGCGGTGAGGTATATCCAGTAGCCTCGATTAAGGTGCATGAAGGCTACAGAGGCTGGGTGAATGATATTGCCATTTTGAAACTATCCAAGCCTTTGCATTTATCAGAAAACGTACAAGTTATTAATTTGGCTAGCAAAGAAACGCCCCCAAATAAGCCAGTCATTGTATCGGGTTGGGGTCGTTTGCAATCTCAGGGTGAATTAGCAGTCCACTTGCAATGGAATGTTTTGAAATCGATTTCATCAGATGCATGCATAAGCAGTACCAGAGTGTTTTCGCGTAAATTGATTTGTTTGGCACACAAAGAGCAAAATGGTGCCTGCTTGGGAGATTCTGGTGGCCCGGCCGTTTATAATGGTGAATTGATTGGTGTTTCCGGTTTCATCCAAAGCCAATGTGGCACCTCGCTACCTGATGGTTACGCCGGAGTATTCCTTCATAAGCAATGGATTAAAGATAACACTGATTTGGAAGATGATAAGAAAGATCATTAAAATTGTTCACTTCTCTGAAGGAATTCGAGCCATTCTTAAATTATTTTATCTTTCCTTAAATATATTAAAATGTACAATTCTCTATAATAAATTGAGTAAATATTTTTCAAATATTTAGAAATGAAATTTTAATGCAAAATCAAGGTTATTCACAAAACGACTAAAATTGATACTGATACTGGGATACTATATATTCTTAAAAAGAGAAAAATGCGCGCTTACAAAAATACTTTTATAAATCAAATAAAGTATTAAGAAATATTTCTCATATTCTTCTGCATTTTCAGAAGTAAATAATTGTTCTATATTTTTCGACACCTTGCCACGATTCCCAGCATTTCCAGAGCGAATGCAAAATTGAGTGCAATGATCAAGGTAAAGATCATGAAGCATGACTTTATTAATACAAAATAATAATAACACATAACACATATAATGCATTTACAAAACTAATATAGCTCTCCAGAATGTCATCGCGTATATTTTTCTTATGAATATATTCTATACATAGAGACATTAAATATATTCTATGGCTTAACATCTGAATTCATCTTGATCCACCTTAAGTGCGGCAATACTCGCGTGTAACCATCAGGATTACCGCTTCCACATTCTGAAATCACAAACGTTGCCACGCCAACTAAAACTCCATTTGCAACAGCAGGACCACCCGAATCACCTTGACAGAGCCTTATATGCCGACTGTGAGATAAACACAGTATACTACCGAAGGTAATTAGTCCTTTAGTTCTCAAAGCGCAATCACGTCTGGAAAGTGATTTCAAAACTGCCCACCGCAAATTATTTGATGTTTCCCCATTTGTTTCTAAATCGCCCCATCCCGTCACAACCACCGATTCATTATCTTGCATCCTATGGTCAATTAAAGGAATCGGTTGTATGAGTTTAGAAAACTTCAATGGCTTCGCCAATTTTAAGAGAGCAATATCGTTGAAAATTTCGGAATAATTTTTATGGGCCTTAATGGCTGCGACGCGGACTTTTGTACCTTCAGTCACGCGATTCACCGCACCAACGAGCACGGTAATATTTTTGGGAGAGTAACTAAAGCACAATTTTGTTTGGAAAAGTTTCGTTAACTAAAAAAAGTATAGACAATAGAAGAACTCCTTACGTATGGT
The DNA here is from genome assembly GCA_963966595.1 of Physocephala rufipes. Classification (NCBI taxonomy): domain Eukaryota; kingdom Metazoa; phylum Arthropoda; class Insecta; order Diptera; family Conopidae; genus Physocephala; species Physocephala rufipes. Next base: position 36,552,434 of record OZ016504.1, read on the forward strand.
ATACATCGTTTTTGTCTTCAATGCCCACGCAATGCGCTGCAGTCAAAATATAATTTCGAGAAATAATTGATCCACCACAACCATGAACACCATTTCTTATCAGGGAAACTTGATAAGGAAATTGACCCTTCTTTGCAATATTTCCACCCGAGATGCGGCCCTGAGGCACTGCCTCGGTAATAATTGTCAAACAGCCGAATAATGTCGCAACCGAAAAAAATGTCCTCATTATTGAAATTTGCCAAGCTACTGAAGATAATTTCAGCATCATACATCAATTTATAGCATCGCATAGAAGAAATATCCTGATGTTTTCTATTAATAAAAGCTTTGTTTTATTTTATTTATTCAATTGTTCTAGATCTAGATCAGTCTTTTTAAATTAAAAACAATTATATAATGAATTAATAAGCTAAATTGAATTCGTGTGAACTTCAATTGAATACTTTGAATGTCCTTGGCCGCGTTCTATTTATTAAATCAAGAAAATGCGAATTATTCTGCTTTATTTTCTCTGAAAAAATCTCTCTCAAATAAAACATTTCCAAATATTGGGACGAACATTATTTCCACAGCAATTAGAGTTATCTGCTACACACCACCATAATTCGAGGGCATTTAAAGATATCTTTTAACAGTTTTTCAAACTAAAAAAAGTGCTAGTTGAAAAATTTAGTAAAATAAAATAAGCGATGGAACTAAATCTTGGAAATCCAAAAAAACAGGTGATTTCCGAATATTTTCAAAACTAGAGCTGCCAAAGAATTAAGCTATATTTTAAATCTTAAAGGTTACGCTTTCTTAAGGAAGGTTCCTCAAGGAAGTCATTTGGGACCATTATTATTTCTGGTATTTTTAAACGATTTGCCAACAATTTTAAAAAGTGCGAATGTATTAATGTTCGCTGATGATGTAAAGTTAATTCTTTCGCATAAGAATGAGATGGATGCCGTGCTTCTCCAATCTGATTTGGATCAATTAAGTAGATGGTGCAATGTAAATTGCATGAACCTGAATCTAAAGAAATGCTACCAGATGACTTTTTCTAGATCCTGTCCTGTAATTTTCAATTATGCTATTACTAATAAGAAATTGGATATATTGGAAACTGTTAATGATCTTGGAGTGGTTCTTGATCATAAATTACGCTTTCATGTGCATATAAACCGCATGTGTAGTAAAGCCAACACTGTACTAGGATGTATAAAACGTTGGGCGAAAGAATTTAACGATCCTTATATTACAAAACTTTTATTTACCTCACTGGTAAGGCCTACTCTGGAGTATGCTTCGCCCGTCTGGAGCCCATACTATAATTTCTACATCTCAAAAATCGAATCAGTGCAAAAGCAGTTTCTGCTTTTCTGCCTGCGAAATCTTCGATGGGATCCTGTTCGGAGATTACCCCCTTATGAGTCCAGATTGAAGCTTATTAACTTACCTTCATTAGTTAATCGAAGAAAAATGCTTAACAGTACTTTTATACTGGATTTACTTCAAGGCGCCATGGATAGTCCATATTTGTTAAGAAAAATTCAAGTTTACATACCTCGTAGTAATAGTAGAAGGAATGATTTCCTGTATCTTAGTTTTTGTAGGTCATCATATCTAATGTACGAGCCATTTCGGAATGCCTGTATTGACTTTAATTTTGTATATCCAGTTATAAATTTTTCTGATTCTGTAAATACGACTAAACATAAAATATTACAATATCTATCTAATTAATACTGCTGTAACTACAAAGCTGTAGATAAGCTTAGTTTCAAATCTTTATTTATTTAATGAATAATAAATAAATAAATAAATAAATTAATTAATCGGCTCATCTGATTCTGGTGGGAAAAATATTTAATAATCTTGTTGTATACTTTTAGGGGTTATTTTCTCGAACTACTCGAATCGAAGCAAAAATTAGAAGTATTCAACCAAAATCCCTCGGTTTAACTGTAAAGCAGTGCTTCTTAAACTTATTTAGTCTTACGCTGTCTTTTTCAGAAAGTAAAGGAGAAGTCACAGAGGAAACTAAATTGTTTAACTGAAAAAATGGAAATGTTTCAATATTTCTGACCAAACTCTAGAATTTGTTAAAGAACTGTGTTATAGGTGTTGCATCTCAGATCATAATAGCGCCCCTATATACCACCCATTTTGACAGTTATTTTTGTTAATCATGTACAATCAATGTCGTTTCATTATCACGGCTATGGAGACCGTTTCAAACCAACCAAATTTATTTATGGCTACTAGAAAGCGCTCACATAAATATTTGTTAAGGGATTTTGTAGACCGTGGTGTTATTGTTTTTGTTGTTGTTCGCCTTTAAGTTCAAAAAAATTGAAGTGTGCCTGTTGTGAATTTTAAATGCTCGCGTTTATTCTCGAAATTATTATTATTATTATTGTCAACAAATTGTTAATATTGTGCAAGACATATTAAACGATATTATTAATGCTTAATATTTTTATTAAACGTTAAATGCAATCAACGTGTTTAGGGAGGAGGGGAGGAAGCAGTAACTAAAGCCATGTTAGATATCCATAAGTATCCGCTACTTCAAACTTATTTCGTTTACAGTAAAAATAATTTATTCAATGCATGTATTTCATGCTTCTTCATCACCACAGGGTTCTTCCTCAATGCGCGCGGGGAAATTCCAGCGATAGCAAAATAATAATCCATTTTTACCTTGCGAGAAATCAAATGTGGGAAGGGGTCACGGTAAACCTCACACTAGACCGCACCGCATCACCCTCTTCTTAGCCGTTTGCCACACGTACATTCAGTTGTGTTGGCGGTATAAATGTGGTCGGTTTTAAAAATTGTCAACAGTTTCGAAAAGAATTACCAAGAATCATCATGCACAAATCATTATTGGTTTCTCTTGCTTGCGTCTGTTTCATTCTTGCCTTCGCAACAGCTGCTGGAGATGAAGACACTGGAAACATATCAGTGAAAGTCGTTACAAAAAACGAACTGAGAAGATTGTTACAAATTCATCCTGATTCGGTGCCACTTCATCGAAGTGAGGAGAAAAAATCATTGGATGTTCGGGGATCGCCAAGAGATTTAATCGTCTATAGCTTGGGTCAAAGGATCAGAGGTATTTCAAAAATTATATAAATTTATTCATTTTATAAGGGCAGATTATAATTACTATATAATTAGTGTTAATTACTCAAAACGACCCCCATTACCATTGTAGGGTGTATAAATTTCGGGTGAGCCGAAATTAACATTTTTATTTGTTTACTTTTATTTATGTTTAAAATCGTAAAATTTATAAATAAATATTATATCACTTCGAACTTATTCTTCTCAATTAAATTTATTCACCCCCTTTAGACAAAACATTCCTCAATTCATTCATTCATTCAATTGATCGACATTTTTTTGTTCTTTTTTGTTCTCATTTTCAGGCGATCAACGTGTCGCTTACAAACGGCATGGCAACAGTTGGTCCGAAACGAATGACGTACAATTGGAGTTGGATTATCCTGATGTTGGAATCGGTGCTTTAATCAGTTACATTCAGATCGTTGTTGAACAAAGCAATAGTGAAGGACAGGCTTATGTAGTTAGAGGTGGAATTGGACAACGTTACGTAACGGTTGTATTAGAGGCGGTTAATACGTATCACTTCAGTTACGAGGCATCAATTTTTGGACAAGATTAATTCAATTGATTTTTGAGGAAGAACATTCGTACGTTCATTAATTCGGCCAACTAGGAATATAATCGTCAATTAGTGGTGCTTAAATCATAAATAGAAAGACACAAATTGTTATTTTTTTCAATTTAATATTTAATTATTTATTGTAATAATAATAACACTTTCTTTATGTGTTTCTATTTGCTTTCTCTGTGCTTTTTTTAAATAATAATTTCCATTTTTTTTTCTTGTGTAAACAATTCGTATTTATTTAACGTAATCAATTTATTTCATTACTTCATTGTAATAGTTACGTTTAAATAATACGTGGAGACGATTATAATGACTATTTAATAAACTAATGAAAAGGAAATATTGTTTCTTATTGTTTTTGTAATTAAATATTTAGTGCGTGCATTTGTTTAACCGTTATTTAATTCAGTATTCTCGTAGGTATCTCAATATGGCTCCGTTTTCGAGTTTTCATGCTGATTACGCTTTAAGCACATTCAGCAAAGAAAAAAGGGTTTATCTGTGTTAGAACTACTACCGGCCCAAACCCTTTTCTACATTTCTTTTCGAGTACTAGCATCGATTTTGTGTCGATCAGACTCTTTGCTACTTTAGTTAGAGAAATATATAAAACTTTTTATTATTGAGAATACACATAATTGTTCATTCCAAGCAAATTATTTTTCTTAATTGAATTCAATATTTTTTTCAGAAAAAATTCTTTTACGTCTTTAAAAATGGACTCATTAATTTTTACAATTCGAATTTACAAATATTGTTTTTTCTTTAAAATCTAATCTATTTATATTTACTAAAATATTTATAATAATTCGTTAATTTTTACAAGGTTTGCGTTAGAGTTGAATTCCTGCAACGTGTTGCTGTTTGAGAAGCTGCAACGCTTTTTGTTTGTGTTTCTTCAGTTTGAGATCTTTCATTGAAATATTCGTTGTTGGTTTTCGATTTAAATTTCCATCGAAACAGACACCCACCGGCCCGTAAAATATAAATCTCAGTTCCAGTCACTTAAAAGCTGATTTTCAGCTCTTCCTCAGCGACAATTGCTAAGCGTGTTGCCTGATCGGTTTGTTGCTTGGGCTTGATGACTGTTGGCATAACTAACAATCTTCGCCGGACGACTGACGTCATCGTCACCGCTACCATCGTCATAGATGGTTTCTGGTGCAGACCAACGTCGTTTGCGTGATAAAGACGCATCGACTGGTTGGTCTTGTTCATCGCCACAGGCACCGTCATTGATGCCGGTGCCGTTACCACTAAGACTCAGATGATGATCACCGTCTGTCGATGAAGGCGGCGATTCGTAATATGATTGAGGATTATGATTCGATGGTGGGCGTGTGAGTTGCATCGGTGTATTCGCAACTAGTGTCTGCCCAGGCAGCAATCGAGCAGACGATGTGCCGTGGAAAATAAGATCCTGATGTTGATGATGCTGTTGTTGCTGCTGCAAGTGCTGGTGATGCGCCTGATAGATGTTATCAATTGCGGAACTGCCCGGTGACAAGTGGCTTTGTGTCGGTGCTCCGCTTCTTAAGATCTGAGTATTGTTTACGTACGCTGCTGCCGCCAAATCCGCCATATCCGAGTACGCCTGATGCGTTTGCAAATGAGGAGGCATTAAATGCAATGGCGGCATCCCGTGCAGCGGTGTATATCCAGAAGTTCTAGCACCACCTAGGCGATTTGTCCCAAGTGTCCCAAGTGTTGTCCCAACTGCCGAGGTGTTCATGCCGTCGTCCTGAGATGCTGGATGTAATTTCCGGGACAGATTTTGCGGCTGTATCGATAAAGTGTCGGCAGCTATTCGTAGCGATTCGCTCGGTGAGCTATGGCTGGACGGAGGACTGCTCTGAAAGACTGTCTGTGGAAATTTGTAATTGTGCATTTGGCGACTTTGGGACGCAATGGCTGGTGGCGGTTCTCTGGTTGTCAGCGAAATGCAAATATCGCCCACTTGTAGGCGTTGGCACTTTAAGGCGAATAATTTATGCGACAGTTCCGGCTGGTACGAAGCCCAACCCTGTCCATAAACGAAGAATGGATGCTCTGGAGCAACCTCAACATCAGCCTAAAAACGAAAACGGATGGACGTGGTCATAAAAGTGTACAAATCCTTTTATAGCAGACGACTGCTTACCTTGGAACGATTCTTATCGTAGCTAAATGTAATCACTACGTTATTATTGGGCGTGGTGGTTATTTTGACCACTGTCGATTCGGCCAGCTGGTGGTGGGGACTGCGTTCAGCGCACTGAATAAAATCTTCCGTACGCATGTCTTCGACGCGGCGCAACACTCCGTTCGCCAACTCGATGTATGCGCCCTTCGTGAAGTTAGTCGTGGCATTGTTAGCTCTGAAAATGGGAGGATTAAGCGACTAATTCGCCAACGAATTCGCAGCATTTCCATGACTTACCTTACGACCGCCACCGTCATAGATGCTGGACGCACTTCAGCTTTCTCTGGTTGTTGTTGTTGCTGCTGCTGGATCAGTTGTTGACTCGGTCGTGTTAGTATGCGATGTTTCAGCGATCCCTCTTTACCACTTGGCACCTTGAAGGTTTCTCCATCAGCGGCGGTATTGTTTACTTTTTTGTTGAGGTAGGTGCCACCGTTGGCAATTACTGGCGCGCTCGGTAAAGCAGTGGAGTTTTTCTGCCTGAGGTCATTGGGAGTGGCAAGGGAGAGTGTGACGTGTCCATTGCTAAGTGCCGGAGCTGATATCGGTGCAGTTGACATAATCGCTGAAACTGGTCCCACGCCCGAAGCAAAACCAGCTGGCTTGTTTGGAAGCACGGAGCTCGTTGGGGTGCACAGGGCGTTTTTTTGATGCTGTAGCGTAATGGCCTGGCTGGCGGGTGAAGACGGTTGCGACACCTGCATACTCGGATGATGGTAAATGCTCTGAACGGCCTGCATGTAAGCGGCTGAAAGTGAGGCAGGTGAGTTATCATGAGGGGAGACTGATGATCCGGCAACAGTACCCGTTAGGTATGAAGGATGCGGACGCAAAGCACCTGGGGGTGGGGGCAGCGGTGTATGATGGCCAGTAAAGAGCGCGGACGTACCGTATAAAGCTGCACGACTGGCGTACAAGTGCGGAAAATTGAACTGGTACGCCGCAGCAGCAACGGCGGCAGCAGCTGCAGTAGTATCGTAAGTTATTTTGGGTACTGGGCCGACGCCGCCCCCACCGAACAACGTGGACGCCACGTTACTTTCCGCATGACCCTTCCGCAGCGGTAAAGAGCTACCGAGGGGCGACATGCTGCCGTCATTCTCGACGTCGACCGACGATCCCGAAGAGGAAGAACAACTATTGTCTGGCGGAGTCGTGCTTAAGCGCGTTCGAATGCTTGAGATCATATGATTGCCGCTGTGATTGTTGTGACTGTTATGGTGACTTGTGACTAAGTTGACGGGGGCGGACTGATCGGAGGTGGAATATTTGCTGGGCGGAGTGCGTGAGGCGTGGCCAGTCCTGAGCATGCCATTATTATTAATATTCAGATGCTTCTCTTGATTGTTGGAGCAGCCTTTGGCAGCGTTGGCTGTGGAAAGAGATTTCGGATTGTTGCTGGGTGAGCGTTGATTCATTGGAATGGAGTGACCGTTATTAATTTGGCTGGCGCCATTATTGTTGCGCGGCTGTTTTGGATGCGGCCGAGCGAATTCTGCGCTCGACATGACCTCAGAATCGTCCCGGTGTGAATTCAGTGCTTTAAAGGAACACCGACGCGGTGATCTCTCGACGGGGGAATGAGAAGGTGAAGGCTGAGGATGTTGTATAGATAGCTGTTGCTGTTGCTGCGGCTGCTGCTGTTGATGTTGATGCTGGTAGTCAGCCAATTGAAGCGGCGAGCACTTTGACGTTAAAACTAAAGCGTTCGTTGGCAGTATAATATTGTTGCTATGGCTTGAATTGCTGTTGCCTGGAGTCGAGCACGACGATGGCGATGTTGGTGGCGGTGACAGTAATGACAAATTAACCGAAGGTGGCGGTGGCAAAAAGTAACCTAAATGATGCTGATGGAGCTGTTGTTGTTGCTGTTGCTGTTGTTGTTGATGTGACGTCAGCAGATGTTGTTGGTGTGATTGGAAGATCTGATGCTGAGTTGAATGGGTGGGCGTGGTGGGTGTAAGCGGGGTTTGTGGCAGTGGCGGTGGCGGTATTACAGCGGCAGCAGCTGCTGCTGCAGCTGAACCAGCGGCTGCGGCGGCTGCAGCAATCGCATACGGATTGTGATGAGGATGATGGTGATGAGCATAAAGATGTGCAGCCGACGGACCGGAGACGGGACCAAAACTCTCAACAGCTGAAAGCATTTAATGGCGCGAACGAGGACGATCCGGTTGGCCCCCGATTTTCAGTTTGTTATTTGATTTGATTTACTGATTTTCACAGTAAGTTTGATAATTCTGGTATCCAGACTCACTCTGTTAGCACCTATTACAGTAATGATCAGTCTGAAAAAATCAGAGAGAAATATTGTTTTTTAATTTTATTCTTAATTCATATTTATAAAATGGAAAGTCTGGAAAGTCTTATATGACTCCGTTTTCTTCTATAACCGTCTTCTATTTCTATTTATAGAATATTCGGTCTTAACGAATTTTAAAGTCACAGACACGGCGCTAATAAGGATTCATCGCGTCTGGCAACCTTAATGGAAACCTTCGACTATTTTCGTTGATTCCAAAGCCTCAAAAATTTCCCAACAATTGACACTTTTCAATCCCACTCCCAATTCAAGATGTTTCTCCCCGTTTTCTCCCCATCACCCCCTCCCCCACCACGTCATAATTATGCAAACACATCTCTAATCAAAAAAATTATGTTACAAATGAATACTTGGAATACTGAAGTATTCAAAAACTTTGATCCTCGAACAGACCGGACGGTATTCCTTCCGTAATTTCAACATTTTGTCATATCGAAATATATGTTTTGAATTTTCGACAACAATGATAAAACCGTTTATGTTTGTCACACTAAAGCAAATTATCGCACATATATTTTATGACTTAAAGTTATAATCCTTTCATACAGAAAATATATTTTGTGTTAAATGTTTCACAAATATTCGACAATATTCAACAATTTTTTTATATTTTTCATTTGCAAAAATATATTCATAAGATTTTTATTGATTATAAAAACCAAATATATTCGTAAATTATTGGAAGAGTCCAAAAATATTAATTCACTGTTTTTTTTTCAAAAATTTCATAACTTTCGCAATAAAACCATGAATGAACTTTCAAGTATTTTTCAGAATAAAATTAAAATTAATCATTACCTTAAAAAAAGAATTAATTAAACGAAAAATGAATAAAAGAAATAATCTCTGGTATTTCGTTATCTCGTACGTTTTTATCGCGTATTAAATTATAAACGTGATCGCTCGTAGCTCTCCGAGAATTTATTTCGAACTGAATTTGTTTGCATCTCATCATTTTTGACTTCGACGCTGGCAAAGCGATCGTTGCTTCAGGCAATGAGAACGAACAAGATCGTGTGTTTTTATTGTCTCCCGATATATTCCATCCCTTTCTGCCTCTTCGCTCTCTCACTCGCTCAGTCAATCCACAACGAATAGCTTAAGTGAAGCAAAACAACAACAAAAACCAAATGGAAAACGCAAGGAATATTAGGAACATCCTTTTGCTCGAAACTCATCGTTATCATCATCGCCTTCTCTGCTTCTTCTTAAGTTGTTAGTCCTCTCTTAAAGGAATATCTGCCTGCTTCGGTCGGAGCATTTACGAATCATCGATTTCAATTCTAAACGCGCACTACAAACACCATTAATTCCAACAACAACAACTACAGATCTTCCTAAATGCTCTCTCCCAATGCTGGATAGCTCTTTGTGTGAGAAGGGGATGGAAGATTAAGGTAGAAAACGCCTGGATGCGCACATGATTCACTGACTTGCTATGCGTCGTCTTTACTTTATTGACGGTTTGACTGGCTGTCCGTCTGGCATATTTCTTAGTTTCTTATTCTTCTTCTTCTTCACCTTTTATATTTTTTAAGTCATTATTCCTTTGAAGAGTTTTCCAAGATTTCATCAATAAATTTCGTTGCTACAACGACTGGGTTGTTTTGTTGTTATTTTTGTCTTTTATTTTTATTCTTTATTTTTGTTTCTATTCATATCGTGAGATTTTTATCCGTCTAACTGTCTGCCACTTTTCTACCTGCTTCTCATCTCAAGTACTTTCTTTGTTTTCGATAACACAAAGTGGTCGTTCGTTCTGTTTAGTCCCTTCATCACATATTCCGACATTCTTCATCATTGGTGGATTGTTCGGTCAGGTTGTTTCTTTTCGGTGGCGTTAATGAAGGCGGTTTCGTTAAACAGCTACGCACTTCATTGAATCAGGATCTAAAGGACTTTGCTACTTCAAAAGAAAAATCCTTTCTATAAAAGTGAATTTTTCTTTTTTTTAGTTTTACAGGAAGGTTTTTTCTTTTGAAATTTGTATGATATCGTTATAAAAATTCCAAAGATAGATCAATATATTGCTCTAGGTGTTAGACCGCATCTTGAGAAAACAGAATGAAATCTATCGAGACAACATTTTTACTGGTTCATCAAGTTGCCCTACGTTGGTGAATAAATCATTGATCAAATTATTTTAATCGATTTCGCATTAAATTTGAGATTACCTGTTAAAAATTTAGCCAGAATATAATCAAAAAGTCAAGGTCAGGTGTCAAGTGGTGGATCTATATCATTATTCTTTACCATTGGTTTGAGAATTGAATAAAAATCACGAAGATTAGCGAATGGTTTACGAGAACAAAATTAATAAGTAAAGGTGAAAATATTTATTAATAAAGAAAATAAGAAATACATTCTAAAGGCGCGGGGAAGACTTCACCGTAACAGACACTTGATCATTAATTTAACCAACTAAACTAATTAACCAACTACTATAAAAAACCAACCAGCCTCAACTACTCTTTGGTTTAGGAGATGTTGATAAGTGTTGATAAAACTAAGTGATGAGAATTCTTTTCAATATTTTCCCAAGCATTTCCTACATGAAACAATAAATGACAAGAATGAAAAAATATTAAAACAAAACAACAAAGCAAAAACCATAAAAGCAACTGAACAACAAAACAACAGTGATATTGATGTGTTTATTATTGTTGTCAATGTTTTTCGGTTTTATTTTTATTTCTTTATTTAATTTTTTTAAATTTCTTTTGTAATATTATTAAAATACGCGGAAAATCATATAATAAAAAGAGGTCAAGTATCCCTCTTCTTTTTCCTTGTTCATAGATTTCTGTAGAATACAACACAACAACAACAACAATACTAACCAATAACAAATGAAAAGTATTCAATGAAATGCAATAAATTCTTGAGTTCGTTACGAAAGATGACAAGGGACAAAATATGATACTTGTTAGGCTGAAATGACAAAATAAATTCATTTTTCCCCTCACACAAATATTTAATTGGTCGTTGTAGTTGTAGTTTACGTTGTTGCTTTTACGATTTCTATTTCCATTGGCAAGATATTGATGACATGATTATTGATCGCGTTTAACGATCACAAGATCAGAATAAATATTAGTGCTGACACTTGTGATCTAGTCACTGGCCCGCAATGGATCTATAAACAACAATAACAACAACAACTGTAACGACAACAACAACAACAGCAGCAACACCAGCAGCAACCTGTAACCACCAAGGAATTTAGGTAACGTCAATTCTTGATGGGTGGGGGTGCAGAAGGAACAATTTAGAATTATTGATCGTAAAACGCAGAATGAATGGTAGAAAACTGTATCCATCGATCAATCATTGATCGGTTGGAGCCATTTAGGGATATGCGCATGTTCTTCTTTAATAATTTCCCCACTCGTGTTCTATTGTTTTTGTTGTATTCACGCAGCGGTTTACTACACACCAATACACACACACACGCATACTCGAAATGGAACAATGAGATTATCTTCGCATTGTTGAATCTTTTATGTAATTTTGTTTTGTTCTACCCGTTGGTGAATTGTTCAATGCTTTTGGAGCGCAGTGAGCATGATGAGTTCTAATTGTTGCTTTCGTTCTTGTTGTTGTTGTTGTTGGTCTTATTATTGTTGCCATTGTCACATAGGCTTTGTTTTGCAGTCATTTGTGTCTATTGAAAATAACTTACGCACATGGCCTGCATACCGATAACATCGCAACAACAACAACAATAACAACAAAACCAACGAGCAATAATGGAAAAAAACAAAGCGAAACTAAATAAAAAACTTAAATAACAAAAGAATTAAAAGGAAAAAGATAAAAAAATATGAATAACCAGAAAAAATATCAATATGAAAACAATGAGAAAAAATATTGTATGAAGAAGAAACCAACAAAAAAACATTACTCCTTCAGTGTTGTTTCACAAGATAAAACGATACAAGTTTAATGCTCTACTTCTTGAATAAAATCAAGATCACGATCGTTTGCGTTAGGAGTCTCGCTAACATCTTCGTTAATGAACTGAAGGATCAATCGAATTCATTACCATTCTATACGATATGTCCATTAGTGTGCGCGATAATATGCGTTCTAAGGTATGTGTGAATGTGCGTGCGTGTGCATCAAAATTATTTAAAGGCTCTTAAGAAAAGGAAAATATTACCACCGAAAACATATCCATTCAGGACTTCCAAGAAGATCGACTTTTTGATTTCTTTATCATGCTTGAACAGTTTTAATAATTATCATAATTCAATCCACCAGAGATATATGTGAGAGTCATCATTAAATTGAAATCGAAGATTCAATCTCTTTTCGTTCTTCTTCTGTAGATTTTCGAATCCATTGGATCGTTTTGGTGCGAGGGTTATCTTTTATTCAAAGAAAACTTAAATGACTTCTCACTAATCGATAACATAAAATACGGACACACCGTCTATAAATCGAATACTGAGTCTTTGCCTTCGTAAAGAAATTCAATTTTTTGCCTTCGTAAAGGATATCAATTAGAATTGATCGTTTTTAATATTTTCAATAATGTCCAAATGTAAAGAAATTTTAGTTGTAAAAGGAATCCGATGAAAGCAAAGTAATCCTTTTACAACTGAAGTTATTCCTTTATATCTCGTTCAATATTGTTTGGGTATATTTTAAAAATTTTCCGAAAAAAATAAATATATTAAATATATATTTTTGATCTCATTTAAACTTTTTTCCTAAAAAGCGTCACGGTTGTGATAGGGCGGATTCATTCGTGTAAAAAAAATAAAATGACAAATTTTTTATTTTGTTCGGTGTTCAGAACTGTTATCCTTTTTTGTTCCTTTTTGTTATTGATTTGATTTGATCATCCCGGGTTATAAAAACTTTCCACATTTTTAAAATTAGTTTGCTGACCTAAGTCGAGTAATTATAAAATTCTAACCGAAAATAAAAAATGTGTTATTCAAACTATTTCAGACATCAATACATGCAAAGGTATTGGTTTTCAATTTTATTTTATTTATTTTTTCTGTTATTTTTCAAAGAGAAATATTTTTTTAAATACATTATTTTTACCTAATATTATGATCATGCCTAAATGATCGGTCGGTCACGAAGTCGCTAACAAAACTCGAAAAACCCTCGAAAAAACCTCGGACAAATCCTCTATAATGACATCTGTTCATTCCCGTCAATAAAACTGCCGTTACTAACAATATATTTAAATATCAGCTCAAGAATTTTCATTCAATATTCTCTAGATCTTCTACAGGTATCAATGAAAACGAGCGACTAAAGGAAGGATATGCTTGAGCGACTAAACCGTGATATGCTCATGGTGTGAACTACCGTGGAAAATTCAGGCAGAATTTCATTAGTGAAATCCTTCATTTCGTTAATGAGAGGAAGGTCTTAAACATTCTTGAATTATCATTTTTTTTAGGTTTTCGAACGGCATCAGAGGGTGTAACGAACAGCTGGTAGAGTTTATTTATTGAGTTTTATTCGAAAATTATTCTAAATTTAATTGAATTTTTGGAATTTCTCTTGGATGAAAGAGAAGGAGAAAGTGAGAATTAGAACAGAGAACCGTCAATATGCAATGAACTCAATTGCAATGAACTCTCTATAATCAGAACATTTATCTTACATATACATTCCCCCCAATAATTCCAAAATCTATTTGCCTTTTTCCTTCTCTCGATAATCTTTGAATTCTCTTCTACATAATTCTACAGAATTCTCTTCCTCTCTACCTGCTTTCACCCCCACCAACATATGATTCCTCTATCTATTTACCTCTCTCTCTCTTATCATCGATTTTTAACATGCGTAATAGTAAATCAAACAACCCCATCCACAAATTATGACAACCAACGCCATCACCACTACCAGTAACAAGCAATAACATAAACGAAGGTTATATTCCAACCACAACGCACACCAATTATAACAACAACAACATCACAAAACAACAACTGCAACTACGGCAAGAATGCCAGTATGAGCGAAGCTTTGAATGTGGTGTCATTGTCAAGGCCATCAAGCTGTCCGTTGTTGCTAACTAATATACCCGTAATTTTAGTTAAATTTGTTGTTAATGTTTCTCCATAGTGCATATTGTTAATAATAATTATATATGAGCGCGTACCAAACTTTGTTTCGCGTACTTCTGGACAAGGCAGAAAATCTTGTTGAAACTGAACGTTCAATCGACTCAAAAGGTGACCCTTGCATACATCGTATACATCACAGCCCCTTTAACGAATTGTAAACGCAGAATTAAATTGAATATATAGTCTCATCGTTTTGGTCTTCCATGTGGTTTTAAAAATATCTATTTTGAGTACAATATTTACGGATCACGAATATCACAAAAACTATAACGATTAATAATATTTAAAAATCGAACAGCTGAATTTCCTACGTGTCCTACGTATCCTACGTGTCTCCCATTTAGAACTTTAAAGAGTTAAGAGAATTTTGCCGGTTTGATTGGCAACTCTGCAAGAGAAGCAGGAATATAATAAACAAATTACAAATAGGACAAAATATTACGCCAGAGAGAGACAGAGAGAGAAAATAAATCCAAAAAATATTAATTAAATTATTTTTATTTTTAGTATTAAGAAAAATTTTTAATATTTGTAACTTACAATATTCATTTACAATTGCCCAACAATCATGCTTCAATGAATCGATAATTTACACCTACTCATCCAACCTCATAAGATAATTATGAAGATAAACATTGAATTAATGATTAAATATCAAGCGAAATTTTAATCATTCGCCAACCCGGTTAAAAATTACTTGAACAAAAAATTGCATTAATTAAATAGTAGTACAATATTAATTTTAACTCTGACATTAAATGAGCCAATACAAATTATGTTTGGTTGTTGTTGGTGTTTGAATCAAGTCATTAGTTCATTAATTAAAAACAAAAATTAGTCGCCATTAAATAATATATTATAAAAAAACACAAAATCAATCATTGATAAAAAAAATTATTCCAGCTTTTTTGAACAAGTTTAAACTTGTTTGGACAGATAACTGTTTTTATATGCTTATTTTTTTCTAAAGAATTTTGATAAAAAACGCGATTAATCATTATAAAAAGCTTCATTTTTTCAAAAAGAGCAACAAAATTTATTGCATTATATGAAAAAACTGTTTAAATTTCGATGAAAACGAACATCAATACCAACAACAATCACAATGATAACAACAATAAGAAGTGCGATAACAAAAATATTGTTGATGAATGGACAGAAATTAATACAAATCGGGCAAAATAAATAAATAAATTCTCTCAAAAAAAGGACTGATCGGGGGACAACTGACACCGCTCGCAACCGGTTCGATCACTTCAAGCGATTTTAATTAATATAATAATCAATAGTATTCATTTAAGAAAACAACGAAAAACAATATCGTAAGAAGTTTGTATAAAAGTAAAGAAAAACGTAGAAAAAATCCATGCAAAACGAATAAGAACGCCAACTTCAGCCTGACCGAATCTTATAAACCCTACACTCGTAATAAAAATATTTAGTTTGGTGCTACAGCGGGCAGTACACGCGACTTTTTATAATACATTACCTTGCTTATTTAATTTAGGTATGTTAACCAATCTAGATCATAATTTTTCTCAAAAAAAGTCTACACATGGCATCCCATAATAGTGGGCGTGCAGCACCCATTTCTTGTAAAATAACTTAATACTCGTGAGTGAGTCCAGGCGTACAATTTTGTCATCCAATTTCATCACAGTCGTTGAAAGTGAGCTGCACATGTAGGTATGTTCATGTTAAATATCAAAAAGGAGCGTGGCTCTCTCACTATTTCTCCCATTTTCAATACAAAACAGTTTATAATAATAGATACTGCTTGTGCAAATTTCATGAGAACGTCTCTTTTCATTCTCCTGCAATCGTGATTTCACCAGACAGACAGACAGACATAGACAGACGGGCAAAGAGACAGACAGACAGACGGATGGACGAATGGGGTACGGTAGGGCCAAATCGACTCAGGAGGTAATTCTGAGCCAGAATATTAATTAACTTTTCCATACAAGCTATGTCTCCTCTACCGCGTTACAAATGGAGAAACAAACCTAATATACCCTAACCCCTTGTGTGTAGGGTGTAAAAGTTGGAATAAAAATGAATCGTTTTACGATTTAATAGCTTTTGCTGGGGCAGCATAAATTTAATTCTTGCCTATTAATACAAAAATCATTAAACGCCATTTTCCTCAGTAACAAAATTAACAACTTTTTCATATCTTTTTTTTAATAAAAAAGTTTTATCATATTGATATTTAATAATCAATATTCGATGTTATCTTAATTGCGATAATTTTTAATAAAATTGAAAATAATTAAAAAAGTGTAGTTAAATTCATTTGCTTTGTAATTGTGTTTGTCGTATGCGTTTCGTTTAGTCAATTCATTGATTGGCAGCGATGTTGGTGTTCGTGGCGATGATTCATGAAACAAATTTTTTGAAGAAAAATCAACGGATCGTCCGGCGATCGTTTCATTGATTGCTCTATCATTTAGTTGCTCGATCGGTTTATTGGTTGATTGCTTGATTGGCTGATTAACGAGCCACGATGCAATTTTTCATTTTTATTTTTGTGATAACGTTTTTCTTTATTTTTCAAAAATATTGTATCAATTGCATTTATTGCCTCTAGAAGCACTCCAGTGTTGCTAACTGTTGACATTGTTTTTGTTATTGCTATTATTATTGCTGTTTATGATCTCTTTTTTTGCGTTCATTGCGAAGGCGGCGATTGTGTTAATTGAAATGATTATTAAGCGACAATGACAACAACAACCACAACAACAATAACGTTGATAATATAAAACGTTTCATTTAAAACGATCTCGAGCTTTTATTTATGGTTTTTATTCATATCTTCATTTTTTTGTGAAAGAAAAAGAAGCAATTCAACAAATAAAATAAAAAAAAATAAAATTAAGTTCAACAAATAAAAAATTCATACATATTTTTTTTGTCTCTGCAATGAATTATTTTTATAACTTTTTATTTCTTAATATTATTATTGTTTTAAATTTGTATAATAAAAATCTTATTTATATTTATTTATTCTTTATTTTTGCTATTCATATTTATTTTTTATTCATTTGTTTAATTAAAAATAAAAAGGAATATTTATAATTATTCTTGCAAACACTGCTCGCTGGTTTTTAATTTTAGAATTATTATCATTAATTTATCATTATTTTTTTACTGTCGCAATCAGTATGTTGATGTGATATCGTTGTATTCATGAATGTTATAAAAAGTTGTATCGTTTTCGAAAAAAAATAGCGTTATCATTAAATGTTATCATTTAAGAAGTGTGTTTGCTACTCGTGACGATTTCACCCAGCGCTTTAATTAATGTGATATCTGTATTTTTATAAGTTTTTGGCATGGTTTTGTCTAAGACGAACAATTATTACCACGGGCTTAATCGTTTTTATTGTGACCTCTTTGGACAAACTGTTTTTACGTTCGTTCCAACAATATTCCATTGCTTTCCAATGACCTCACTGCATTATCAATTTGCACACCAATCATCATCATCATTATCTGTCGAAAGCCAAGCAAGACCCATTTTGTTATCATTATAATTCGAAATTTGATCGTCGTTGATAAAACTATTATAAACCCGAATGAACCAACTCTTGAATGACAAATCGTTTCAAGCGTTTTATGAAAAACTTGACAATAAAACGAACAATTAAAAAACATCTGCAAAGACATTTTTGATTGGAAGCATAAAATATCTTTGTTAATAATTATTGATAAATTTATACAATAACATTTTGCTAATACAATACGAACCGTTATAAAGAGACAACAATAAAACAAATATAAATAAAATAAAACAGTAAAACAATAAAATAATACGATAGTTGAAGTTGTTGACGCTGACGAACCAATTGCGATGGAAATTGCGGAAAATTTAAGAAAATGCTTTCACTAAATTATTTTTATTAAAATATGTTTAATAATATTTTAGCGGAAACACTTTAATAGAAACAAAAATAAAAGAAAAATTAATTGCAATTAATTTAAATAAAATTATACAGAAAAATAAAAACGAAGACAAAAGGATTAATATAATTCCTTAATCAATTCAATAGAATGAAATTTCGTAAACGACGTGACGCGACTGTTAATAAATAGACACACGTTCTAACAGTCATTGCCTTATTGAGTCATTGTGGTTTTTATAGTACTGGTTGCTTTTGTTGTTGTTATAGTAATTATTATTTCATAGTTCATAATTATTTGCATAATTATGTATTTATTTCATTGTTTTTCATTGTTTTAAAAGTATATAATTGCTTTTCATAAAAAGCAACCAAAATAATTTGACGAATTACGTATATATTTTTTAATAATTGTGTGATAAAATTTGTAATTAATAAAGTTATTTGAATTGGATTTATTAAAAAAAATTCTAAATCAACAGACTAAAGAAATCAATTCCTAAATTGCATTAATAAAGAATTTTTGAATAATATAAAAAAACTTTTATTAGCCTTTATGCAATTTTCCGCATCACTAAATTGTTGGATTCAAAACTAAAGGAACACAAATAATTACTACACATTACACACACATACATGTACATACACTCAAGCACGCATACCATAATTTTTCCTCTTTCAAAACTTCAACAAATTTAAATTTTCGCGGTCAATAAAAGCAATAATAAAAACACGGAATTCCTTTATAAAATATTATATTTTCGCACGTACGAACCACACTGTGTAACGTAATTGTAAAAAAACCTAAGTAAATGCGAGTATATTTATAAATATAACTCCTAGCACGAACGAATAAGTTCGTGATGACCCGCTGCGATCTCTGCCCAATAACATTCACTGAATTATCGATAACTCAAAAAATGAGCTTGCGAAACAAAGTTAATTATTTTTGAAATTAAATCGAAAATGGACTGACTTTGCAAATTAAATTAACTTTATTTATGAAATTATTTATAGAATTGTTTTCTATTTATGCTTTTCATTTTTTAAGGATTTAACTGGAAGCAAACAAATTAATTTATGCTTTTCACTGAGTGGCCTTTATTATCGCTCGAAACAGCAAAAATTCCCAAATTAAATTTTACAAAAAATACGTCTCTTTTAAATTTATTAAATAATCATTAAATTTAGTTGATAACTATGTGATCAAACGTATGACATTCTGAAAAAAATGAATTCATTCATTTTTTGATTAGTTTTTTAAATAGATCATACTAATTATTAAAAGAGATATCGTTCTAAATTGAGAGAAGTCTCATAAAGTTGGAGCAAGTATTGTTTTTGCAGCCAATTCCAAGAATTACAAAAACTATTTTGGAAGGAAGAGTCGAAATCGTAACCTTGATATAATGTTTTTGTTGATTTTTAGAAAAAAAATAAAAGAAAATTTACTATTATCTTTAAATTTGAAAGAGAACGTTACAAATTAATTTAAAATTTAGTTTAAGTACCTATTGCTCTTCGGAAAACTACCGAGATTTCCTAACTAACTAACGAGTAAATGATAATGATTATGGTGATTATGATTATGTTGTTTATTTAGGTTCAAAAAACAATTGCATGTTGCAACAAACAACAAACAACAATGCATGATTTCTACACGCTCGATTGCAAACATTCTAAGAATTTTGCAATCGATTCTTATTTCAATAAATGCAATCATTCTTTTTTTCTGCAATAAGTCTCTTATTCCACATTTACTCAATTATTTACTCGTAGTATTTTTTACACTAAATTTTTCTTAGTTTTGTTGCTTTTTTATTTTCTATTCCGATGAACAAATGCTTCGCCGAATTCATTTAGAGGTGTTGCTGTTGTTGTAATTTTTGTTGTTGTTGCTGTTGCTGTTATGTTTATTGTTCTGACTGTGCTCAAATTGCTACGGTTGATTGTTTTTGTTAAGACTCATAAATCGACATTTCAACAGAATTCTTTTGATGGATAATAAAGATACAATGTTTGCATGCAAAAGATATAATATCTTTTTTTCTGTATCGCCAGTATCGACAGTATCGGTAAATTTATTGCAATAGTATTATTTTTCTGTTATAAATTTTTGGCGCCGTTTAAGTGAGAAAAAATATTTCGATCGAAAGAATGAAAAAATAATAAATATTAAATAAAATACGAGCGATTCTAAAGATACTTGGCAACAATACAAAAACTTTTCTTTTTACTATTATTGCAACTAATACTTATTTTTATTGTTAATACTATTATTTCTTGTGGATTTCTTTGATAGCTTTACAATCAAAATTCGCACGAACCGAATAATGAAATCCAGACATAATCAAAATCAATTTTGAGTTACTGTCGGGAAATTCATGCCAACAAATTGAAAGGCACCAATTGATATAATTTATTCCTTGTCGTAAAAATATTCTAAAGAAGATATTTTTAATTTGAATACAAAATTATTATACGTTGAAAGGTGTTTTATTGAAAGAAAACAGGAATTAAAAAAATTCGAATTCATTTCAAAACAGAGAATATCCTTTCTTTTTAAAAAGTATTAGATTAATATTTTGTGAGCTATCCAATTGATTGAGGTTAAATCGCGGCAATAATATTGGTTGGTAATATTGTTCTTTATGATGTGAAGACCCGGATGTCGCTGCTGCGACTAACTTCTACTGGCAATACATCACGTCACGTGCTCGTATTCATGTATTATTTATTAAAACTATGCACATAAAACACTAGAAAGGTTTGCATGACTGCCTGAAGATTTCGTTCTTCATTGAAGCAAAAGACAGGAATTCGGAAGAATTTAATACTTCTAACAAATAGATAAAACAGAACAGTAAACGACACTAATAAATATCTATTTCACACCTCTCCTATAGCAATTTCACAACTGATTGTTTACCAGTAATTGTTTTAAGCAGGGTAAAGCAATACAAATTATCTACTCTGAAAACACTACCACTAAGACTATTTTGCAATTGTTCAAAATCCATTTTTAGTGTAATAAAAAATACCGAATTCTTTTAAAAACTTTAAATAAAATTAGCTCCAGATTTATTTGGCTTAATAACTTTGAATCTGGATCTTCAAAAATTGTCTACAACTTAGTTTGTTTCTTTTGTAATCAATTTCAAGAATTTCACGGTTTCATTCAAAAAATTGATATAAAAATTTAATAAAAATTTGTTTATTAAAAGTATATTGAAAATAAAAAATTATATTTAAGGCTTGCATTAAAAAATTCTGATGTAGTAACAGAAATTAATATAAAAGTGGTTTGGAAAATAACATAAAACAAATTCATGATCAAATAGCATTATCGTAGTATTTGTTCTTTCTGCAAAACTATCATAATCTCCCTGCCATTAAAGACTGACAACAATAAAAAGAGCATTTTATTAATCGTCATAGTTTTCCTAACGATCTACGAACACCGAGATCGTTATTGTTTAGTAAAAAAAAGTACAGACATATAATTTATTTCATCATAACAACAAAAAATTGTAATCACAATAACAGCCACACAGCCATCACAGCCATCATCATATCAACCAAATCAACTAAAAAAAAGAATAATGCAATGGCCTCACGTTATGCGTTTTTAACTGATGAATTGTAATTGTATGTAATTAACGTAGTCACAGCCCACTCTACCATTACATCTACAACAACAATCATAATTATAAAACGCAATAATAACAACGAAAACAACAACACTGGAATTTTAACAATTAAAATAGTTTAAAATGTTTTCATTATTTTTCTTGTTGTTTTTTTTTTTTGCTTCGAATGCATTCAAAACTGAATTCATAAAAATTAGCTGAAACAATCGTGATTATTAAGAGCCATCATAGTCGTTGTTGTTATGAATATTATTATTTATTGCTATTGTTCAACAATGCTTATAAGCTTGTGTTGTTTTTGTTAATGTCGTATCACTCGTTTGTTTTAAAAATGTGTGAATAAATTCGTATGTCGAAGGCAATTACAATTTTAATCATGATGTTGATGTCGATGTCGATTATTAATTGGTTAATATTTACACTTATTATCGCAATCTCGTGCATTTTGTGAATGAGTATGAAAATATTGACTACAATTGTTGTGTGGAAGTGTTTTGTATGCATTTTGAAAAAAAATAATGATAATTTTTTGTAATTTACGATATCCATAAATTACCTATAAAACATATTTTAAATGAAGTTGAACAAATGTAGTATGTGTGATAGGTTTTTATTCATGTTTAAGTAAATTGAGTGCTCAATGATTAAGATCGCCGATAAATAATTGCGTAATTAACAAATTAAACTTTAACTGATTTTAATGTCTTGGATGCTTTTAGTGTGGCCGCAAACCAATGAATACTTTTCTCTACTAGAAAGCGAGTGGAGTGATAAAAAATACATAATCTTCATTATACTAATCGCCATCTGAAACGTGTAGGATTTTTAGAATGTTTATTAATTTTATATTCAAAGGCCCCCACTCCGAACCTCACTTTTTTATATATTTGTTCATCTACTACAATTATTTATTTTGAACAAAAGGATTGTAGAATTTACCTACATGATTTACAAGTTTTATCTAACGCCCCTTTACTATTACATTATATTTTCTTATAAAATATTTTCAAAAACATTAGTACAAAATTCTACTCAACCTATTTGTTTCTAATTAACTTTTCGAAATTTTTAAAGTTTTATTTAAACGAATAGACTTTCTCATACTACCAATGATTTTTTAATTTAACACAGTGTGATCCATTCAGTTTAGCTTAATTTTTCATTTTTCCCTACAAAATAATTACAAAATAATTTCAATTAGATATTGATATTAGTTAAAATTGCTATTATTAACATTTTGTGGTTTGCGTCCTTACTAAACTCATAGCCTTCAATATTAAATATTTATAATTTCTTCAATTTCTTTAAACAGTTTTCTCTTAAACTCGAGTTTTACTTATCAGATCTATTTTTTATAAATTTAGAAAAAATCAGTAGTTGTTAAAAATAACCGTAAATACATGACCGTCCCATTTGTCTAGTCATTTATGAAAGACATGTCGCTATTGTGTGAGAGGCCACCCATACACTTGTTCTTAGTTTATTCTTAAAAAATATGCTTCTTTGATTTTTTAAAAAAAATTCTTATGCATTTGTTTTGCGTTTAGTTTTATCATTATCATTTCTATACTATTCTATTATAGCCAATGATTGTTGTTGCTGTTGTGTGTGTGCGTGTGTTGTTGTTGTTGTTTTGCCTTTTATTAAATATAATAATTTGTATGCAATTGTCGGGTTTGTTTGAATAATGGAATAAGTGAGTAAATATCCCGAAATGGGCAACGCTACGCGATACTCGCCACCTTGGTGCCACTGCTGTTATTGTTATATGAGCAACTATTATTTTAATGTTATTATTATTGTTTGTTTTTTTCCATCATTTTTTTTAATCCTTGCGATCTATTGTCTTTCCTAATTAAAATTTTATGCAGCTCATTTGCTAGATAATTTTATTCAAACAACAGCAATAGCAAAAACAACACTCACATCACTACATCAGTGAATATAATGTTGTAACAACAACAACAACAACTCAATTTAATCAATTTAATTATATTATAATAAAATTTTCTGCGCTTTGCTTGGATATTATGCATGTTTGTTGTATTTGTGTCTTCGTAATATTTACATTATTTCAATTATTATCGATGCGTTTGGAATTTAAAAATGATTTGTTTATGAGCAAAGATTTCTTTAGTTTCTTATTGTTCTACATCAAAGCACGTACAATAGCGCGGAAGGCGCTTGAATTTTATGGCGCCGTATCGTTTTAATGTCGTGTCGTTTATGACGCGTAACACTTGAGGTATTCGTAGCAACTTGATTAAAACAAACGGAAACAACAACTACATCAATACAATATCGTTTTCGTAACAACTAATTAATCATAAAAAGCCAGTATTGATTTTCCTTTTAGCGTCTTCTGAAATACAAAAAAATTAACATTCTAGACGATTCAGCGATCACCAAGAGATAAGACCCATTAGGAAAAGGGAAGTGCCAACACCGAATCGCCAATCAGGATTTGTATATTAAAAGCGAGCAGAATTGAGAATAACTTAAACAGCGATTTCAACAGTCCGAATATTTGGGTATATAGCACTTTCCGTCGGAGCATATATTAAAAATGAACTGACCGGAAATTCTATTTTTTAAATTTTTGTTTCGTATTCCGACAGGGTGAGAAGATTTAGGTAAGTGGAACGATTTTCCATCACCCCTTATCAAATTTGGTCTGTAAAAATTCTACTGTAAAATAATTTCTATATTTCTGTAATCAATAAATCGTAGTCGGCTTGCGATTTATTGCCTCACATTGATTGTTTTATTAGGAAAAGGTGTCGAAAAGGCGTATTTCTTTGAAATAAATCAGTAAAACGTCAATTTTTTTAAAGAAAGAGAACAACTTATAATCGATTTAAGAATGTTGGTGAGATTTATTCTAAGAGGTCTTAATCCCGCATTAAGAAAAGGTTTGTCGATGTATTAAGAGAACTGAAATATATATTTTGATACATGTTATTGCTATTTTTTCTTAGATATTTCTATTATACGACAGTCGACGAAACGAGCGGCTAGCCTCGACAAACCGGCTACCATGAATGATTTGCCTTTACCAAATGGATCCTGGATTGAGGATTACAATCGTAAGAACAGAAAATATAATCTGATTCTGGCCACCGCCATTTTTACTGTAATCACTACAATTAGTGTCGTACGTTTATCCCTTCCCCTTACACTGCAGTCCTTCACCCTAACTGGTCCTCTCTTCTTTAATTTTCAGGGTAACTCAATGGAAATTATTCATTGGAATAGGAAAATACCACGTCTGGATTAAAATTGTGATCAATGAACTTGAGATATTTCACATCACCAATGACCATAATCGTCCCCCATAATTTGTTTAATATGAGTGCATGTTAAATAATGCGTAATCAATATTAAATATTCGATCAAAAAGAGAAAATCAAACTAAGACTGCGTTTAATTATTCATCCTCCTTAACTCTTTAATGTAAGTTATCTTTTAGAAGAACTTCAACGGGTGTAAAAGCTCTCCGGTGGATCGGATTTTACAAAAAGTCGCTTGAGGAATTAGCTACTTTATCCGACAGGTAGTTAGAAGGTAGATTTCAATATAATAAAAATAGTTTTGTTTTGTCTGCAGTCTGGCTTAGTAACGAACAATTAACAATAGTCCATTTCCATAGTCATCGATGCTCTTGTAATTCTTTCATGCCTGCAGATTTTTCAAACCTATAAAATATTTCCTCTCGTTGACTTTCTCTTTATATTTATAACTTTAAGCAAAACAGAAAAAACTTGCCTTAAAAATTGCCAATGAAAAATTATCGGATGGCAACACGATTTTCATGTTCGATTAGACAATTTCGCAAAATAACGAATGGCGAGACACAATGACGACAACGACAGCAATGATTAGATAACGATAGCAAAACAACGACAATAGTTAGCTTGAGAATGAAAGAACGAATGGAAAAAACAGAATGTTAAAAAGAAAGAATATTAAAACGAGACGGGAAAGCATAGTCACAACCACAAAAAATGCAAATTTAAGCAATTTCTTATCAAAGAAAGTGATTATGGGGCGTGGATGAATGGGCGCGTGTGTACGAATGATTAATTGAAAGCAAAAAAAAATTGGATTATTTTTATTTGCATTTATTTCAAAACAGAATCTACACAAATTCATTCATGAAGGAAAATGAAGATTTTATGATTTTTTCGATAAATTAAATATATTTTGCTTTAACATTAATATCGAACAAACGTTTTACCTTGCTGCTTTTTTATTAAAAAGTAACTTTTTAGTTTTATTTCATTTACCATTTTTTTTCTTTACTTTATTTCTTGACACACCCACGTGAGCACGTCTGTCGTCCATATTTAAGCTCGCAATTGTTTGCTTTTTAACAGATTTGGAAAAAATGTTCTTCACTTACCGTTATCCATCCCCCCCATCCATCTACCTACCTCTTCGACCATTCATCGATTCATTCGTACAATCAATCATCCGTTCGTCGGTTATTACATTCATCCTCCGCTTCATTCAATCAGCTAATGCTATTGTCGTTGTTGTTGTTGTGGGTATATTTCTGATACAAATTGTTGTATTAATTTTTGCTTTAAAATTCCATTTTTCTTTATTTATTCGTGGCGGTTTGCGAAGAGAAGCCATTAACACAATTTTGTTTGTCTTCATTTTTTTCAAGTCATACACCCACACAACCCCACACACGCATGCAAAAGCTGAAAGAGTCAGGCACTCGCGTCAACCTTCTCTCCCCCTTGTCAAAGAACGTATAACGAGTAGTCGTCTTCCATGGTAGAGGAAGACTTGAAATAGCAACAATAATAATACTAACCAATACCAACACACTAAAATCAATACCATTAGAGAAACACCGCCAACAGCAATTAAAATAAGAAGAACAACAAGCGGCCAAATGGCCTTGAAAATCATCACTATCAGCAGCGGTAACAGTAGTAGAAGCAACGTCATCTGCTTACTCCATGAAAATTTTGCATGCCCTCTGCCCAACCTGCTCGTCAGCTACCCTTACGAAACAGCAACCACTACCACTACCGCCCACTGCCTGCCAAGCATCTGCCAGCAAACATAAACAAGTTCAAAAGCATTAAAAGCTTTCGCTCTCATTGAACATGTGCTACGGTACTCTCTTTCACTTTATTCGGCTTTGTCTGTCTGTTATTTTCTCTCTAATTTTTGTATATAGCTTTTCTCTACATCCAGTTCATGTTGTGATACCTATGAATGCGCAGAGGAAATGTGTTTTTCATCTATTCCGCTTTCCACGTTCAAATGTTTTCTTTTAAAATCTCGCTTAAAGTAAGTCTCTACTCAACGATATTGTAATACCTCTACACCACCAAATCCATAACGACTACCATCAAATTTATCAAATTCTAGAACTTTGAAAAATATACTTTGTTAATTTGCGAGGAACGTGACCTGCACGGTACTCGTATATCTTTACGTAAATTACTGACGTAGGCGTCAAATTGTTAAAAATTCAAACCGGCATTACTAGACATTACTTTCTGGACCTAGACATTACTTTCCCACCAGGTCAAGCCTGATTGATATTGTTGATGTAGTCGTAGCAGTAGAAGTAGTGTTAGTAGTAGTATTAATAGTATTAAGAGTAACTGGAGTAGTTGTTGCTCCTGTTGCTCTTGTTTTAGTTAATTCTGTCGATGTGGGTTCCGAATGCTTATGAAATTTCCGTATACACGTTTTGATATTTTTGTCTATACTTTGCATTATTGTAGATATCCATATTTATAACAAAAGCAACCGATGATTATTTTAATGTTGCAAGGCAGCAAAAATTTTACTGTGATACCAATATATTAGGCGAAGTTTAAATGCTCTACACTCGTAATATAAATGTATAATTGGGCGGTACACGCCTCTTTTAATATTACATTTCCCTTTATTTACTTTAGATCTACAACATCTTCATCTTCACATCTTCAGCACATATTTTCTTAAAAAAGCCCCACAGAGTAAAAAAGGCCCTCAGTGTACCTTAACATTTTGATTAGTAGATTGTAGGGTGTACAAACGTGGAAGTAAGGTTTGATAAACCTTTTAGTAAATAATTAAGGAAAGCAGAAAGACTAATACTCTCTCACTTTACTGTCTATTCTCTCAAATTGTTTTTACTTCTATTGGTAAAAGTATTTATACTCGAATCGATACAAAAAATAAAGAGAAAAATTGGATTAAACATTTTGCAAATGTCGAATAAACTAGATTTAAACAATAATAATAAGCATAAACCAACAACAGAAACAACTACAACAAAACTCCAACAACTATAATCATTTTATACTTGCGTGAAAGTTATAATGAACGGCTCAATCTGCGTCGTATTGCAATCCGATTGCATAACCCCTTACTTTTTTTAATCTTTAGCTTTATTTCCGTTAAATTAATGCAATTGGCAACACGCTTAGGACAGCTGATTCTTCGGTAGAAGGGGTTAATGGGGAACATTTGTCTCCATATCGATTTGTTTACATTCCCAAAAGTTATCTTGGCATAAGGAATGGAGAGGGGAAGGAATATGAGAAAAATCTGGTTATCTGCCGGTTGTGGTTATTCACTTCACTATCACCTCTCTCTCTCTCTCTCGCACTCTCTCTCTCTGTCTGTACCACGATATAGTCACAAATATCGGCGTTCATAATAAAAACAACAGTAACAACAAGAGCAATAATAATTACAGGGTGGTGAAATTTTGCCTTCGTTCTTTCAGTCTTGTTTTAAAAGTAGTTTCTTTCGACGATCATTGCACTGTTTTCTTTTGAGTAAATTCTTTGACAACACTTTTTTGTAAATTTTTGTTTATGTTTACGTTAACATTCACGTTTACGTTTACTTTCAAAATTTTTGTTCCAATCACAATTTCACACAAACATGTCTATGCACATGCATTTGCATATGCACATAAACACCCACGCACACGCATTCATGTGCATATGCTCTACCTTCAACGTAACGTGGTGGAATAGAGTACGTTTCGACTACAAAGCGCGATCCGTTTTGTGTGAGCCCTTCAGCTCGAATGCGAATCATCGTGTATTGACCATTTTGAGAAGCTTCAAAAAATGTCGTTCCTCTAGAGCCGTGTATTTTTGTTTTTATTTCTTTGGATTTGAAAGAATGTTGCTTAAGCTGATACCCAGCAACAACAATGGTGACAACAACAGCGATATTCAATGGCAATAATATTCAATGGATACCAGAGAAGGGGAAAAACGAGAAAATAAACCGAAAGAAAAAAGAAATAATAAAAAAGAAATAATAATAATAATAACAACAGCAACAACAGCATCAGCGACAACAACTAAGATCAGACAGGTTTGTTGTGGGTTGTTCAGGTTAGCTTTTTCTGTTATCGTTGTTATTTTTGTTGTTTTCGTTGTGAGTCGATTTTTACTATAAAGTAATAAACTTGAAAACGTTTTGTTGTTGTTGCTCTCATTGTTGTTGTTGTTGTTGTTGTTGCTAGTATTATTGTAATTATCATTGTCGCACTACTTAAATATTCATTGTTTTTTTTTTTGTTATTTCTGCTTGCTTGCTCTTCGTCGCGTGTCTGGTAAAAAACTACGAGAGCTTAAGGTTAAACACGTCACAATGTATTCATATCAAAACAATATTATTTTTGTTGTTATAGTTATTGCTGTTCAACTTGTTTTTGTTCTTACAATTACTATTGGCCATAGATTAGTCATCATCATCGTTGTTGTTCTTGTTGTCGTCAGTGTTGCTGTTGTTGTTGTTGTTGTTGTTTTTGTTGCTGTGTTACCCCTGTAGTTGTTGCTGCTTACGTTTCTATCGTAGGTAAAGCTGTTTTTCTCTTTACTACGATAAAGGCGAGAAGGAGCAGTCGGTTGGTCAGACAAACAGAGAGTGATATAGTCGAGCACGATTGAATCGTGTCTGGTGAATCCACATACACTCACATAAAAATGTGGTTGTGTATTATACCATTTGGAAAAATCACCAATAACCCCAAGGGGAAATTCGTAATCGTTATAAATAGTAATGCATTAGGTAAGGTCTTGTTTTGAAACATTGAAAAAGTAAAAATATTAATTCCTCTACGATTAACGATCTATTAGTGATACATTATTCAGAAATTGTTCTTGTAAAGTACGATAATTTATCTTCGTTATAAAATTATGTTACTGATTACAGAATTTATTCAACGGTAATAATACAGTTCTATTAGTACCGTTATTTACGAAATTATTAGAAGAGCTTGTAATTATTAGATACCGCAAACTAACCGATGACATATGATGGCAATATATGAATGAACGTGCGAACAATTTCAGATGAACTGGCTTCTCTTTAGAACTCTTAAATTATGTACTGACACAATAGAATACATTCATTACCCACGCCATTTCAAGAATGATTCGTTCATAACTTCAGATTGTAACACACATTCACTGCCTTCATTTTCTAACAATATTCTTTTGACAAGTCATTAAATTTTAAAGAATACATTTTCAATCCAGCTCACTTCTACTCTTCCATTATATAATAATGCGATATCCATAAACAGGATGATTGACGTCAAAGAGGTTATAAAAATCTTGTAATTGATTTCATCTGAAAGGTAAAACGTGAACTGCTATAAAAAGCTCATAAAACAGCACAAAGCATACAAAATAAACAGATTAAAGATTAAATGAGTTAGCGGGGTGAGTCTATACATGTAGTTAAAGACTGCTCGCGTGACGACGGTCTCTAATTGTTATTATTTTGGCATGAGATGGAATTATCAATATATTGATACACCTATAATACATAATTCCCAACAGTGAAGTGGAAATAGTTGAATAGAACTCAAAATGATCCCGGAATAAAGGGTGCAAATTTTCGTAGGGGGGTGGGGAGGGGAGTGCTTCAGAGAGCATGAAATCTTCCTGCCTACGACTGATTTATTATGAACCGGAATAGCGCATGTTTCATTCTCGAATAAAAAATATTACAATCCTCTCAAAGACAGGTTGACAATTCTATCGAACCGGATCGGGTTCTTCTCAAGCTGTTGCATGTTCATTCATTCCTTTATATATCCTTCATGCTGTTCTCCTTTTATTTGCGTTGACGTTTGTTTATAACTTCTGCTTCATTTCGTGCCTTGAACGTTGTGAATTTCTTTGATGTCGTTTGATGTCTTTCATGTTTAATGCAAAACCCCTTAATCGTCGCTCCTCTTTGAGGCTGTTGTCCCGATTATTCTTCGTTGAAATTATAGAAAACAATATGAACTTGTCTTCCTTAACCTAACCATCAAATATTAAAACCAACAGCAACGAGAATCATAATTCTGATGTATTGAGTTCGGGACAAATACACGAAGAACAATAACGTATCAGTTATGTGTTTGTGTGTGGGTTGTGTGCTCGCCGGTGCGAAGTTAATTCAATCGAGAAACATCGACAACATAAATAGCAGAAATAACTACAACGACATCAACAACAACAACGACGAGCGTAAACCAAACGTCCAACAGTCATGACAACCGGATTATGCAGAAAGCAAAGAAACAAACACAGAAAAAAATAAGAATCAAACAAACAAACACAAGCAAATTTCTAAAGAAAACAGCTTGCGGTCGCGTCTAATAAAAACACATTCAAGTGAATGGAAAATGAAGAGAACGTGAAATAAAAACAGAAAACGAAAAGTAAAGTGTAGAAGAAGGAGAAGAAGAACAAGAATATAGGACGAGGGCCAAGGTGAATCCGATGGTAAATCAGTAGTGTTTGAAAACACTTAGAAAAAATTATCTTGGAAAAAGTAAACTCGTCGCAAATAATTCAAATTGAATAATTAATTATTAACCCTTGAATGAAAAGTTGGGTCTATCAGACCACGAATATGAAAACTTGAAGAAAATAATGAATATACATTTAAGGATTAACAAAATGTATATAATAAAATTAACACTAGCACATAATTCATCTACAAAAAATACATTTTATATGAATTTTAACGATTCTGCCAAAAAAAACTTGTTATTGAATATCTGGTTTGGTGATGCCATTAGTAGTTTTATTTAGCTTTTAATTGACAGCGTGAGAGCGTAAAATAAACCATTTCTGTGACACAGGGTTTGTACCGCAGAATGAAATGAATAAAAATCGAGCTTTCGGTAATGCTATTGCACTTATCCACCAATCGAAAAGTGTTGGAGAGTTATTAGCGACTCTCCTTCAATTGGAGAGTCATTAGCAGTTTTAGTCCAATTAAATAAAATAAAAGTAAATAAGACTGATTCTAAAAAAAATATTTTTTATGAAAAAGTATTTTTAATTATTTCCCTTTACGAAAGAAAACGCACAGGTATTTTCAAAAGCAAAAATTAAGATCTGTTAATTTGTTTCAATAACAGTTTAATAACAACATGTTTTTACGATGTGCACAACATTTTTCTATGGCTTTGGCTTCTCTATATATGTGTGTAAATATTTGTTGTAGTAATTGTTGATATTAACAAAAATTATGATGCTTCAGCATGTTACGATCTTTTTTATTGTTTTATTGTTAGCATTTCTTATTCATTTTTTTCATAATTTTTCACAAAATTACGTTACTACACACTTCTTTTCCTTCTCGTTTCGCTTCTTTGTTTTGTTTATAATCTTTAGGTCTTTGTTATTGTTACGTTTATGGTTATGATTATAAAAGCTTGTATACCCTTCACCGTGGTCTTTGATGTCGATTTTGAGAGACCCCCTACACAAAAGTCCACTCCGTAATTGAGAGTAACCGAAATGATGCCATTGAAATGGATAAAAGTAAATATAATTATCTCTACGCCCGCGACGATGAAACGAAATAAGCTGCCCCTCTTAAGGAGGAGTTGTCATCGCTACTAACGCTGATGTTGTTGTTTTTGCTCTTCTTAATGATCTCATTGATGTTGATGATGCCTTTGTTACGAACATTGTTATAAATTTCAGTCAGGTTCTGTTACATTTATCAGACACACAAAAACTATATAACCTTTTATGAAGTTCTTCAATAATAATTAATTGAAATAGGCTAAACTTATCAAGAATACGCAGGACCAATAAGAGCAAATAATACAAATAATAGAAATAAGAGGAGGATACATCAATACCTTTGAGATATCGCTACTAAAGGAAAGGACTGGGCATGCTTTTTTATTTTGAAATACTCTCTATTCTACTACTATATACTCTCGTTCGGGACAGTAGGCTGTTTCGTGAGCAGAATAATTTGGTTAGTTAATGCCTTGATATGTTGATCAACAGTCTTTTTTAAAAAGGATTTCTTGGCCAGTGATGACTTCGAAGAAGATATCAATTCGAAAATCGGTTTTTGAGACCTTCATATTTTAAATCGTTAAACAATTTCGAGCATAGTCAGTTTCCAGGAAGACCTGTTGCAAATTTCGAATTTTTTAAGCGGTGGAGAACTATCTGGACGTATTTTACAAGCAAAGAAAACTGATTTTTGTGCTATATAGAAAATAAAGATGACGATTATGATAATGTCAATGTTATTAATGATAAATGGTTTAAGTTTCTTCCTCAATTGGGAATGTTAATTGGAAAAATTAAAAATCTTTCAACGCTTAAATAAATAAACTAAAATTTCTTTATTTGCAATGTAATTTAAAACTAAAATAATATTTTATTATATTATTGCATACATTAAAAAACATTACAAAATCTACGTTTTAGTAAACACTTCAGAAAAAAGTATTCATAATCATTTTGTATGCAAGCGAGTGCATTTGAAAAGTTTACTATTATGGAAGAAAGATCATTCTGGCTGTCAAACCAAAATTGGCAATACTAGCAAATAACAGGCAGCAATAATAACAAAATAAGCAGTAGCGGTGGCAGCAATACGAATGACAGCAACAAAGACAATCAGCGGCGTATTCAGCTCTGCTTACTTTGAGGGGTGCGCAGGTGGGTGGTTGGAGCTAAAACTATATCAATTACACAAAATATTTGAAGGTTTTATAATTGAATAATATAAATGGAAAATATTAATCACTGAGAGAAATTAGTTAATGAATTCCAAAAGAAATTCAAACATTTCACAACAAAAGCAAAACTGTTTTCCCCCTTCATTTTAAGGCTCCCACTGTGCTACGCCTCTGAATATAAAGACAATAAAAACTCCTTAAAGTGCATTAAAAATGCATAAAACGTAGACTTCAGCAAAAAGGCAAACATTATTTTAAGAGGAAAATTAGTAGACAGACAGACCTACGCAAAGCCAAGCACACAAAGAAACAGAAACGGAGATGTCGTACGGTACAACAAGAGCACATAACAACAACAACAGTAAAAACAACAACAAAACAGGCTGTGACAAAAATGACATAGACAGCCAGACGTAAAAAGCGTTTTTCAATTGAAATGAAATAGACACAAAAACAAATGAATTTATGAGTTATCAACTCTGAACAACAACAACAACCACAACAACAACAACAACAGCAACAAAGCGATTATAAATTTTAAAAAACAAAAGAAAAGGAAAATAGTATGAGCGATAAAAACAAAATTCTTTTTAATTAGAAACTGGCGATTATTAATTTAACTTCAACGAGTGCGCCCCCTCCCACCGGCCACCTATTTGGTTGTCCTACGTATTGTCCGCGCAGCTTATTTTGCCAAACAATGGTTATAGTTTCTTATGGTTGTTGTTGTTGTTCTTCATATTGTTTTATTTTTCTGTCACAGGAGTCGAAACCAAAGAGTCACAATCGTCTTCGCTTGCCTTCAAAAGAATGCTATTGCGCGATTGACAGAATGATTAGAACCACGTCGTGTTTATTATTGCCGTTTTACTTTTGTTATCATCAGTCCTGTTCATTGTTGTTATGATTGTTGGTGTTGTTGTTGTTGTTGTTGTTGTTGAGTTCCCGCTGAAATTAATTGTAATTATGGAAAACTTGTATAGGATTGTTGTTGTTGTTGTTGTTGTTTTCTGATTTTAGTCACTACTGCTGTTGGTGTTGCTGCTGCTGCCTTTGTTGTTGTCGTTTGTATTTTATATTATAATTGTACTATCTCCATTTCTGTCTCGAGCTGATTGACTGACTGACTGACTGACTGAAAACAATATTCTCTGATTAATTGCTCGTTATAAGCT
This sequence comes from Physocephala rufipes, assembly GCA_963966595.1. Taxonomy (NCBI): domain Eukaryota; kingdom Metazoa; phylum Arthropoda; class Insecta; order Diptera; family Conopidae; genus Physocephala; species Physocephala rufipes. The sequence goes on from OZ016504.1 coordinate 36,587,426, forward strand.
TTACTGATTGGCGGCGGCGACTACGACAAAGATTACGTTGGCGACGACTCTGACGCTCGCTACAGCTGCTATGAATAGATTTATTAATAGTTTGTTATTCTTCAAAGCATTTCAGTGATTAATAAAAATAATAATAATAATAATAACAAATATAAAAAATAACAACAAAAAACAAAAAGTCTTAAGACACGCAGCAACAATAAAAACTTAGATTGCAACAATGTATCGTTCGTATAAATTTAAAAATAAGTAAAATGATGAAGAAGAGCTGGTTATTGACTTTTCATGAGAGACTAAAACACACAACGACACACTTCTCTTGTTCTTTCTTATCTATTCGAGCAAATTCTACAAACAATATTTTTGAATTATGAAAGAAAAAATTCTTAATTTGAAAAATGTTTTAACTTAGTTTGTTTTAATTATGCGGTATTTAATTTAATTTAAATTTATTTATTAATTCATTCTGCTTAATGCTATTTCGCTTAAACTGAAACAACTGAAAACAAATTGAAATAAAACTGAACAATTGTAGAACAAAAATAATTTATTAAAAAATTATTCATTTTTTACGATTTATTATTTAAAATTTATAATTTTCTACTTTTGTTTTCAATACTTCTATTTTATTTTATCATAAAGAAAATGACATATTTATTTAAATGGATTTAACAATTTATTAAGAATTTTTTAATTAACAAGGACTTCACCCCGCTTTAGCGGAAATACAGTTTTTGAAATTTTTAAAAGGAAATCATTCCAGTCGGAAATAAAAATATACTGCTATTAAGAATATAATAAATCGATGCCTGTCTTTTAATAGATATTTCCATTATTTCTTTATCCTAACGATGTGAATACTTAATCGACTTTTTAAAATTTAATTCAGACAATTCGTTAATTCAGGAAATTGAAACAAAAATATTTTATAGAATTCGTAAATGTGCTTTATAATTGTGTTTGCCTTTAAAAAACAAATGAAGAGTAGATTTAGATATGCATTCACTGCATTCAATGAAATTAAAAGAAAACAAAGAAAAAAATTATATAAGAAAAGAGGAAAGACTGTGTGCATGCTGTCTGATGCGCAGATTCGTTTAAATTCATAAAAAATGCGACAGGGCAGCATTTTATTAAGCGCAATTAATAAATTCTTAAAAATGCAATAACTCATTTAATAACGACATCCTAGTAAACGAGTCTTGTTGTTGTTGTTGTTATGGTTGTTGTTGTTGTTTTACTCGTCGTCGTCTCATTATATTATGAGACCGGGGCAGAAGCGACGCCTCGATGACGATTTTTTATCTTAGTTTATATTCTTTAAATAATAAAATATTCATCATCCAAATGAGCTAAATAATTATAAAAATCAATTGCAATATTCAATTCAATAATTAAATTCAATGATACAGAAATAATTTATCAGAAATGTTTCAAAGGCAAAATAAATAAATGCTATGGAAGGCTTTATTTCATCTTTAAAAAAAATCAACAACAAAACTCATAAACAGGTTCATCAGAGAATGCAAAAGGAAGATTTTTAGTAAAATAGAACACCCGCAACAGTAGGAGTGATCCTAAAAATGTAACTTTTTAAATTTTGAAAAAAATTTTAAAATTTTAAGTCTAATATTTTATTACAATTTTTTTTGCAAAAATTCTAATCCGTCGTAAGAATGGAATATTCAACGTAAATTAGCAGAAATTTGATATTATTTCAAATATCTTATTAAAAAAATATTTGATAAACACTTTGATAAAATATTGAAAATTTATTTTGTTCTCGGATCTCGTCCCAACCAAAAAACATTTCAAATTCATAATCTTGGTCTCACAAAAATGTCTCGGATTTCCTCTGAAGCGAGCCTATTCCTTCCTCTCATCATCTCGCTTTCTCTGTCTCTATCCCTTTGACTTCGCCACATTCACTTTATTATGAATTCCCCAAATGCATGAAAATGATGTCGACTTAAAAGTTAACCTATAATATTCTGAATATATTGAATGGAATGTATCGATCGTTTGTTAAATTCCCGAGTAGGAAAATGTGCTAATTACTGGCTGTTATTTCTATCTAGATAAATCTGTTTTAGCTCCAATATACAAAGCTGGAACGAACTGATTGAGACAGTTTATCTGGCTGGCAGTCTTTATATTCCCTTGGTCTCCCTTACTTCTAGCAATCTATCTTTTACTATTTTGCAGGAACAATTTGAATTTAACATTGGTTGCACCAGATGCAGAAGCAACACCGACAGCAACGATCAACGTTCAATAGTTATTACTTTTCTAGATTCTTCCAAGATTGTAATCGTTTTTGTTGTTACCTCTTGTTGTTACTTTGCTTTTTTGGCTATTGGTGTTTTTGAGGTCGTTGCACACTTAATTATTTTATTACGTGCTGTTTGATGCAAATAAATTATTTCATGAATTGACGCAATTTTTTCCTACTAGAGCAAATTTTGAAATAATATTAATAATGACAACAACAATACCAATAAAAGGAGGAATATAGCACAACAACAACAGCAATAATAGAATACATAATCCTTACAAAACAACTATCTAAATACATGCGAAATTTAATTGAGACATTTATTGATTGCTGCTGCTTTCTCTATCTCACTCCTTTCCTTCCTCTTTCTATCCCTGTCCCGTCTATCTTCATTCTCAGCATAAAAAATCTATTTTTAATGAACAGACAATTATTTATTTCTGGCGTAATATTTTTTTTAAATCTGTTTTTCATTTTCATTTTCTTCGAAATTATTTTGACTTTGCCGCCTTCCTCTTCTCCGTCTTCCCAGTCGGCCCAGTCTTTTCATTATTTTTCTTATTCGCAGTCTGCTTCTCTTGTGCTTGTCAGAATTTATTTTAAAAGGAATTTTATTTTGAAATTTTATTCTGTTATTATTGTTGTTGTTGTTGTTTTTGATGTTGTCTATCGCTACAAATTCCATCAACGAATTCATAAATTTCAACATGGCGAAAACTCTTTCGTTTTAAAAGAAAATACAATATATCAATGCAACAATAACAACAACAACAATTACAATCACAACAACAACACCAGCAATCATTCTGTCGTTCAAAAACGGATAGCATTTTCTGGCGCTCATTCGAAAATAAACAATTAATAAATTATAGAAATAAACAAGAAAGGAATCACAAAGCAACGATTGATTGTAACACGTTTATCATCAAAGCAGATGATGATGATGTTGAAAATAGGATGATGGTGAGGATGATGGTGTTAGTGAAGATATCAATAATGTTGTTTTTTCGTAAATAAAATCGAATAGAATTCTTTCGCGAATGAATTGATCGTAGCGAATTTCTTCGGATCTAGCAAAGTATTTGTCTATTGCCGTTGTTGTTGTTGTGCGTTAACAACACAATTGATTGCATGATAATGTTACTTATGCTTCTTCCTCTTCATCATCATCTTCTTCATCTATTAATTCTTCTTGTTTCCAACTGATTTAATTCGTTCTGACAGCTTGAGCAAGTTCATTCCTTTTCATATTGATTTATTTCTTTTCTCAATTGTCAAATTTTATTTGCTCTAATATGCTGCCACTGTTGTTGTTGTTGTTGTTGTTGTTAATGTTGTTGTTGTTCTCAACAGCTGTTTCAACATGAATAAATAAATTACTTGTAAAATGTTTGAAATATTTCTTTTTTAAACAATCCCATTCTCACAAAAAAACAACAATAATAACAACAATTTCTTCACATCGTGTTCGCATGACTTTACAGTTTGACGTCGTTACTCTCGTCGCTGTTGTTGTTGGTATTGTAGGTACTGTATTTTTGTTGTTTTCATTTTGGCAAAAATCTAAACTAAATTCTTTATTTATTTGAGTAAAAATCTTAAAATAGAATACATTCACTCTATTTTTATTTCTTCACAGAATCGATCGATCATTCGGAAATATTTCTTCGCATTTTGCAAATTTAAATAAAAATAGCACGAAAAATTTCGAACAGAAACAAAAAAATAGAATAAAAATTTTATAAATTTTCAGAAAAAAATTGACAAATCCTAAACCAGAAAAAAGATTTTAATCTCAATTATGAATCGTTATTTTCCTTCTTAATTAATCTGAATAATCATGGCGGATATATTTTGGTTTGTTTGTTTATTTTAAATTTCTATTATGTTGTTTTTCTTTTTGAAATCATGACAAAATCTTGAAATTTGTATGAATAAAATTGATGTAAATAATAAATATAAAACTATCTATATGAATATTTTAAATATGCAAGAAATATTTCAAAATTATTTCAACATCGTGGGAAGCACGCTACGGTAAATTTGTTTTAAATGGCAAATTTATCTCCTGCACTTATCTCTGCTTATCTGAATTAACAGCAAAAATGTTTCAACAGAGAAATATTGATGTTTTTTTAACATCTATATCAATCCGCTTCTTGAAATATCCGTCTCCTAATTTTGAAATGATAATCGATAAGGATCGATCCGGGTTTTTATATATTACAATATTTTCTCTAGCAAAATGCGAAAAAACACGACTGAAACTACTCGATTTTTAAAAATATTCGCACATTTTTTAATTTGACGTTTGTATAAAAGTTTCCCCTTTTATTTTTAAATCAAATACTGAATATTTTCTGTCGTATCAGGTATTAATCGATAATCTTGTAATGTTTATTCTATATTATTCCACTTACCATACGTTCTTATTGCTTTTTCCCGTTTGAACGATTTTTGAGCAGAATTATCTGAAAATAAGAGGAAAAATTTGTATCATTCTAAAATCGAAGTAAAAATAATCGATAATCAGTGTCGTAATCATAACTAATGGAAAGCCTCTTTTAAATGAATAGTTTGCAAATAGAATTGGTTTCATCACTTTCATCAAAAAAATCCAGATTTTTTTAAAATTTCAGAATAGGTTTTTCCACAAAATCCTGTTGTACCTGGGGGCCTCACTGGATTCAGGATTGCGAGAGTGATAGCAAAAATATTTTAATAAATTTGAATTGACTAAGAGCGTTTATTAAGCTTCACTTAAATTGTCAATTAAATTTGATAACCGCCTGCCTGAATTTGTGGGCTGTATTCAATTCATTTTTTCTGTGATCGTTACAATCTATATCAAATACATCTGTGTGTGTGAATATATTAATGTTTGCGAAAATTCTAGAATTTGGAGTCTATTTAAGCTTGTTATCAGTTTTCATACTTAAATAAAAACGAACACACACATGCAGATGACCATAGATCATTCAATGAGGTCATTCAACGAGTACACTATTTAAGTAGATTAATATTTTCGAACTACTTTAACACAAAAGAAAAATTATATATAATTTAAATTAAAAGCATTAGATTGGGTTTGAATGAAACTAATAATTTGAATCAGAGAATAAAATTGAGATTGATAAAAATATAATACATTAAGTTCCAGATTTATACCATTTAATTAAAAATCATGGGTGACATTATGTGAACCGGAGTTACAATTACTGCAAGGAAGTATTCTCTCTAAGGGTATGGAAGGAGTATAAATTAAATAAAAGGAAAAAATAATTAGTTCAAACCGTAATCATTTATTGGATGCGGCCAACATCCAACGAAATTCAACATAACAGTTATAGTAGAAAACAAAAAGAAGCCAACAATGGTTTTCTTCCTTTTATTATTCTTCTTCTTGTTCTCAGATTTTATAATATGATATACTAGAAGAACAGTTACCAGCAATTCATTACTACGCACAAAAAGTGTACAGACAATAGAACAAAAGTACTCTAATGGAATAACGACAACAACCACAACAACAACAGCAACAATGACTGAAATTAAATAAGTGATACGAATGCAAGCGATGATTATAATCCAAACAACAATTTTACTCATCGGTGGAATTAATACAAGTTTGCAAAGCAGAAATGATGAGACGAAGGAAGTGAAACGGCATGGAAAAACAATAATGGCTATCCCAAGAAAAGTGACACATCAGTCCATTCGGTGTTTAGTTACGAATATCCGTTAGTCGCTAACTTGAAACCGTCAAAGCAGCCGGTCACGCACGCTGCTAACATTGATGGTGTTTTTATTATTCTTGTTATTGTTTTTATTAGTTACGCTTCGCTAATTTTTTATTGAAATAAATTTCAAAATAACTTCAACAATTTGTAATTTTTTTCCTTTTGCGGGCGTGAAAAATATTTCTCTCCAAAACCACCTTTTTGCCATAGAAATTTCTCGAATTTAAGAGCTTTTTAGAAATATTAATTTTTATAAAAAGAGAAGCCATGAAAGAATTATGTTTAATTATATTGGTCAAAAGAAATTTATCATAATTACCTTTAGATCAAAAATCAGATCAATGTCTATCATACGCCGCGATGTCTTTCCTTTTTTTACCTTTTTAAATTAGTTCCTCGTTTTAACTTTCTCAAGAAGGACAGAGTGATTAACGAATCTGCCTCTACAACCGTCATCAAGTCAAATTTGAAAACACACCGTGAAATCGATTACCGTGAAACGATATTTGATTTCTTAATTCGCATAGAGGGAATAAATCTAGGAAAAAACTTTCGAAAAGAAAAATATATTTTGATAGGCGAATAAAGACCGAATAACTTGAAATTGGTTCCCAGGAGAACTTTTTCAATTTGTATTTGCTTTTGGACTCTGTGAAACAATTAGGGGAAATCTTAATTTCAATTTTTATCTATTAAAAATCTATCCTGATAAATCAAATTTAATTGAATCTGAATGTTCTTGTCTCTTAGCATAAGCGTTTTAAAAAAACTTGGGTATATATTATATATAAGAATAATATATAAAAAGCATAAACAAATTAAAGCTTCATGTGCCTTCAATTCGTCCTCAATTCACCCCCGCTCTTCCTTATTTCTTCTCTTTTTATTTTTTCTCCTCGCTTACTCTCTCTCTCACTCTGTCTCTCTTTCAACTGTTGATTTGGTCTCTTCGAAAGTTAACACTGATTTTTTTTTCTTTTAATTTTTATTTAAGCCTAATATTTTTTACTCTGCACTGTTTTCATTCACATCACACTCACCTCCTCCCCCACCCCACCACCACTACCATCTATCAAGCTCCTTGTGATAGAGAAATGTTCATGGGTTTAACAAAAGCTCTTCTCTATAAACTCTTTGACAGCTGCGCTCTGGTTATTCAATGATTTCGGCTGAACTCATTTCTCAAATATCAAACAACCACACACTCACTTCGTGCCTCTTTCCCTCTCGCCCTTTCATTTTGTTAGAGTCTGCCTATATTTGTTTTTTCTCTCCGTGCTACTTTTTTCACCCTTAATAACAATTTGAAATAAATTCCTTTGAAGAGCTTTACTATTTTTATACTCCAAGGACTAACCTGGGCAGCTTTTTTATTGTTGTCATTGGCGTTGTAAATTTATAATGTTGTTGTTTTTCGTTCATGAATGGGGTAGTCGTAGTAATGAAGTCATTCATTATAATGCTCGCTTGCTTTGAATCAACCCTGAAAACCGGAAAAATCGAGGTTTGGTAGAGCACCCAGATGTTGATTCAAGGATGAATCCGGAATGAATTGCGGAAGGGACATCGGTAAGGGAACGTCAATAGGAAAGGTCGAGGTTGAGTGGGTCAGGGTGGGACAGGTTTACTTGCGTAACAAAAACAATTTTCATTGAAAATTTTCTGAATGAAATGTTATTAAAGTTCTTTGGGGTGAACTCAAGAGTATACGTATACAATTTGTATGTATATTGGTAAGTCATTTATGTATGTATGCGTGCGCATGTGTGCATGTGCTTGAGTGGAAATCTAGATAAATTTTTGTAAGCACGTTTACGCTTTTCCCTTGTGGTGTATTTTTATAATTTCCAGCGCGTGTTTGTCAATTGCTTTCACTTGCTCTTGGTATATTCATGTTCCTTTTGTTTGCCTTCTTTTTTTTTTTTTGATTAATTTCTTGATACATAAGGGTGGCAAATTTTTATCTTTGCGGATTTGTTGATGTTATAAAATTTTTCTTTTATTTTGTTGTTGTATCTCTTGTTGTTCGTCACTTGGTTTTAGCTGTCAGACAAATCGTGAGCAGGCATAAATAAAAAGGACAAATAAATGTCGTTTGTGAACGTCGATAACTTCTGGAGAGCTCAATAAAAAATGAAGAAAAGAAATGGAAAAGAGAAGGAGTGAAAGTGTTGTAGTTGCGGTTAAGCTCATTGTGGTGTCCCTCGTTATGGAAAACCCATGTGCCTTCAGTGCCACAATGCCTTCTACAGCGACATCTATCCGAATTGATTTTATAAACTTTTTATGGATCTCTTTGTTCAAATTTTTTATCCCTGTTTTGGCATCTTTATTCAAAAGATTTGCCACGTGTAGGGGACATAAAACTATTTGGTTTTATGGCATATTTTTCCTGTTCTCTTTTTTCTTTTTGTATATTTCTATATCTTCTGGCAAGTTTTGTTCGGAGAGAGAAAAAAATTTATAGGCTTATTAAAATTTATTGAGTGTGAAATTATTGTATTCTGACAGAAGGGTTAAACTTTTGGATATTTATTAAGTACGAAGTCTTAAATAAATCGTAAAGTGAATGAAATTTATTATTTCGATCACAAGGACTTAAACTGTCCTCCTATTACATTAAATTTATTTTATGAGGTTTTCAACATTTTAGGTATTTCAGCAATTCAGCAGTTTTGTTAAATTAAGTGATCAATATTAAATAAAAGTATTTAACAAATATTCACTGTTACCACAGTCTGCTTGGGATTGAAAATGGAGTAAATCATATCAGTGTAACGCCTACTTTTTATACAAAATCCTCTTTAAAAGATTTCTCAATGTTTGTGTAATTTTTCAGGCTGGAATTTTATAGCCCAAATGTTGGTATTAAATACTATCACTCCAAAAAAAATTGACGGAGCACGCCCTCTTTATTATATGTTGACCCTTTTGACAAAGTTTGGGTTGAAAATGAGTTGTAGATCTAAACTAATCATAGAAAGATAAACGTAATATTAAAAGAAGCGTACACAGCCCATTAATAACTAGGATCAGACTGTAAGTTTATATTATGGATGTAGGCTATAAAAGCTTGGGCCGAGCCGAATTTAGCGTTCTTACTTGTTTAATTTGGGGTTGGAAACTTAGCTAAAGTTTAGCTAAGTTTCTTGTTTTTCTAGTTACAAGTTTTATTCCATTTGTGTAATAATTTTGAATAATTTCAAAATAATAACTTCGCGATTGTTTTCAAAAAGAATTAGATGAAATTTTTTGCTCGACTCATTTTTGTTGCTAACACAGAATTTACAATAATCATTAGATTCTGTCTAGACACCAACGGGAACGCAAACGACCCGTCGTTCACCGCCGGATCAAAAATAATCAAACGCAATAATGGAATGAGTTAAAATGCGCTCGCCTTGCACAGCATTGCGTTATTTTACGTTGCATTGCGTTATTTTTTGTACTCGTATTTTTATGTTATGACGCGCTTTTGTTGTTGTTTTTGTTATTGGTTCTAACCAAAATGTCCTTCATCTCTCCAAGCACGAGCGACGTGCGAACAGCACACAGCAAAAAACCAAAAACAAATATGAAGCACTAAAAGGAAAAATAAAATCAAGAAAATTAAAAAAAATAATAAAAATGAGAAAAAAATGCAAAAATTAAAAATAAAATTTTAAAAGAATTCTTCAATTCTAACGATGATGCTGAGCAACGTAACGCATCATGACGCTCTGCAATGTATTTCGCAATCAGAAATTATGCGATGCGTTTTATGCATTTTGCTGGAACGAGCGGGTAGAGGAGATCTACAATGAATTGGAAGAAATTATTTAAGGAAGAAGAAGAAAAAGAAATGATGCAACAAAATGATGCAACAAATATATATGATATTTTATGTTTTTGCATCGTTCTTCTCTATCCCCAAATTAACTCAATTCTACTCGTTTTTTTTTCCTTTATGAGGGTCCGTCTGGTTGTCTGACTATTGCCAGCAAATTTTTCAATTGCTGCAATGATTAATTTGTCTGCAGTGCAGTCGCAATGAATTTTTGAGTTCAACAATCAAGCGACCAAGGAATGATAATTGCACAGATGCACAAATATAGATGCATACATATATGCATATTCGCTGTAGATATGGATACAGATATGGATATAGTTGAAGATACGGATGCATGGATGCACACAAACGAATATTTATTTGAATGCACATGATGATCCATTTGAAATTATTATTACTTCGTTATAATTACTATTATTATTATTGTTTTATAGTGAGGTCACCAATTGACCACATATACCATCTCGTCCCCGTTTTTTCGATCTTCCAGAACCTCCGGAACGGCGACCGTTGAATGAGATCAAGTAAAGATCGAATTTTAAAATTGAATTGAATTGAGTGGAGAATTAAAAAAAGAAGCTGACAATGACTAAACATGAACAATTTATTTTTGATGACGGGAAAGTTACAAAAGAACGTTTAATTTATTCAATATATTTGTCGACAAAGAAAAATTAAATTCTTAAAAGAAGAAAAAGTTAAGAATAATTTGAAATCAACCCCAAAGTGGAAATAATCGAGGTAATTGTTAAATTTATGTATAAGCGCTAATGGTTTTGGTTTGTTTTTAGGTTTTGTTTTGATTATCCATCTAAAAATGGCGTAAAAATTTGGTCTTGAAAGATAAACTGAAGTTAAAGATCTGCATCTCTTATTGTTTTTACACATGATTTTCTGTCAGGAGCGGAACCTCTTTCTTTTTATAAATAATTTTATATGAAGAACATTCTTTCGCCGAAGAGAGAATCATACATAGAAAATCATACTAGGCTCTCTACTATGTTAAACGAAAACTATGTTAATGATGCTTTCTCAACAAAGAGTCAGGAAAAGAAAGGATCAAAGCATTTAGAGCAATCTCAAATTTCAGCAATTGCATCCTCTGCACAAACCTCTGCACAAACCTCTGCACATTCGCAGGGATCAACGTTCGATCGGTACTCCGTAATTACCACCAATATTGCAAAAACAAAAAACACAAAAATTGATAACCATGCATGAAAAATATTGCAAATTTTGCATTTATAATTTTTTTTATTAAAAAGGAATTAAGTTACAAACACTTTTTACATAATTTTTAAAAAAAACTATTGTTTATTAAGCAAAATTCACCAAAAATCATTTCCTTTGCTTTAAAAAAATTGATGAATATTTTAATTTTTGCTGACTGAATGAAAGCGTTCAATTTCGAACGATAGACGATTACTGAAATTTTAAATTTATGCATACTTTGGTTTACATAACTCATTTAAATACTATTTCCATTTTGAATATTGTTTTGAAATTAAAATTTGAAAGAAATTTTCACTATTTTTCGAAATTTTGAAATTTAAAAAAAAAGAAGAAAAACTTTATTTAAGTTTTGAAAATTCTCTGCTTTTGATTTTCATCCCCTTTCTATTGTAATTCCATATAAAATTTTTTCCGAATACTTTTTCAGAAGTGTCGAATAATGTCTGCGCAAAAATAAATAACGACTCATAATTTATAATTTTACGATCGGTTTTTACGGTTTTGTTAACATTTAGGTGTTATTTCGTGAAGTCATTATCCAAAGATTTGGATTTTTTTAATAACAAATCTATTTAATTTTTTAGATTTAAAAAAATCTGTTTTGCTTAATCGATTTCAGAAATTTCGCCCACAGCCTTTTTTTCAACACATTTGTACTTATTCAAACGTTTATATATATTGGAGAAAAAATTAAATATAATCATAAATACTAAACTTTTAATTATTCAAATACTATTACTAATCGGTCAACAAATCATTCTTACCGTTTATTCAATGAATGGAAAAACTTTTTTGATTCTGTGGTAAAGCAGATAGAATTTTCTTGATAATAAAGGAAACAACAAGAACCATTAATTCTATATACTTTCATACGGTATATACATACGATTTATTTAATTTTTTTTGTACAGATAACAATAAAATTCCGTCCATTAATCAAAAATTCTGAATTCAGTCATTCAAAACATTGTTCGAAGTATTTGTGCTTGTTCGCCAACACTTACTTTTTCTAATACACTCTCAGAGACGGTATTGTGTGCTGTTGTTGTTGGTCTTGTTTTGTTGTTGTTGCTGTGATTACCACACTAGTGCTACTGTTGCTTGGGAGATAAAAATTCAACAGATCAACAACGTCTGAGTTCACGGATTTACAATTAAAATCATATCGCTCTCTAGACGCTAAACAACAACATCATCAACCACAACAGCTGCAACAACAACAACGACGGAATAAACAAACCTAAAAAGTATAAAAAGATAGGCGGCCAAAGAAAAAAAGACTACCATAAATAAAAGTAAAAAGAAACAACTGCTCGAAAAAATACGAGCATTCCACGAACACATAAAGAAAGCATAAAAACGAAAAAATTACAAAGAAAAAATTACGCATAATAAATAAATTAAAATTTAGACCAAATAGAAGATAAAAACGTAATGCATAGTATCGTATCGTATCGTATCGTATCGCATCGTATCGCAGCCTCTCGGAACGCGTTGTTTAGAAATTCTATTGTATTTGAAATTATCCCAAAAAAACCCCAAACAAACGAAAAACAAGAAACATAATAAGAAATTTTCAAAGAAAAAATTAAGAATTTAGAGAATTAATGAACAAAAATAATGCTAGTGGCAATGATAATGATGGTGATGAGAGAAAGGGATAGGTGATGTAGAAATTAATAGCTTGCTGTCAAAGTGAATTCAAAATGCAAATTAAGGAACAACAACAACAACACCACCACCACCAAGGGGAGATACAGTAGCAGTAACAACAACAACAACAACTGATCTCGTGTTAGTGAATCCACAATAAAAAAGTCGACTACAAAATTTGTGCGAATTCTTGGCATTTATTACGAATATCATAAAGAATCAGAATTCCAACAACAATTGCCAACAAACCCCAACAGCACCAATAACAGCCCTAACAGCAATGCCAACAAATGCAGTATGGCCGACGATGCATGAGGAATAAAAATCAACGAATGCGTGGAACGATCAATCATCGAGACGCAATGACTGAAGTTGCGAATGCGGTTGTGACTGCGATTGTGATAGACCGCAATTGCAATTCGTATTGCGACAAAACGTCGACAAATGTCGCAAATGTTGAGAGTAAAAACTGTTCCCCACTGTACTCCATTTGGTTTATTTCTTCAGTTTTTTCTTTTAATTATCTTGTGCGTATTTAATTTTGCAATTAAAATGTATTTTTAAAACAGTTTTTTTTAATATTGTCGATTACTTCGCGAATGTGAGCGTAGTATGTGATAAAAAATAAACAAAAAATGAGAACAATTCCTTTTTAAAGACTAATAAGATTGAGTATTTTTTTAATTTTTTTAAACAAGACGAGACAAATTAAACCCAGTAGGAAAAATGTTTCGCCTAAAGCCATTTTTCCTTTTGCGATATAATATCAGATTTTCTTAAAAGCAGAAATATCATACAAAGAGAAAATTGGCGGTACATTATTCTAGCCAAATACCCCACATGGTTGGATTTATTACAAAGGAAGAGAAGAGGTCAATAATCATTATCTTGTGCGATATAACTTCATTCAAAAACATTTAAATTATCTCTGAAATATACTTTAATGAAGCTGCAAATTATTCTCTTACAGGCTTTTCAGAGATCAAAATAATAACAGCATCAACAACAACAACAAACTTACGCTCGCAGTATAGACACAATACAATATTTACGCGATTACATTGTAGGCAAGGAAATTGTCTTGATTGAGAATAATCCCTACAAAATGTCTGACAGCAGTATCTCTATCTCTATCTGTATCTCTAGAAACACAAGCCTGTACACGGACCGACGACAGCAGCAACAGCAGCAGCAGTAAGCAGCGATCAGCATGCAACAATTCATTCTGCATGCATTCCTCTGGGGAGTGCCATTTTACCCTCCGTTGCGTAGGAAAGAAAAACTATTTCAGCGAAATTACGTTTCAGTCGTATTGTCGCGGCTGTCTATTGCCGCCGCCGCTACTGCTGTTGTTGTTTTGCTATTGTCGTTGACGATTTTTATCCTCATTACAATTTCGCACTGGCTCTTCGTGATGTTGATGATGCTGTCTGTTTCTGTGTCTGCGTTTCTTTTATTTCTTCTTATTTTTACTCAATGACGAAAATAATATTTGCTTTTTGCAACAATCGATGTTGTTGTTGTTGTATTGACGCTGACGTGTGCTGACGCTAGTTGACGACATTCTTCAACATTTTCGGTGATTTTGTTTTAATTGCGAATTGTTTATAAATTTGTTTGTTGTCTGTCGACGCTTCTGATCTTGTTGCCGTTGCAATGGGTTTCGTGGGCGTGTACCTATGATGGTGCATGGTTACATTTTCGGCAAGACATTTATAAAAAATAAAATTCGGCAAGATTTTCATTTGAAAAAAGAGGAGAACATTCTTGAGTGTGAGAGGTCTTGAACGATTTAATTTTTCTTTTACGAAAAATACAAAAAAATATCGATTAAGATCGAGAATGTGGCTAATTAAAATACTGGCGCGCTGTAAGTGACATTATAAATCGTTTGAGGCTTTAAATATTATCATTAATTGCAACAACAACAACTATTGTTTTATTATCGAAGACTGGAATTTTGCATCGGTGCGACGATTTTTTAAACCTTACACTCCAATATCTTTTACTCGATCTTCTCTCCCTTTTTCCTGATAGAAAAATCTTCTATATCATCTACCTGTCTGCATTTTTCTTACATGTTGCTTTCATTATCGCATGAAGCTGTTTTCCATTCCTTGCACTTCTTCGTTTCCTTCTACTTATTCTTTTTCATCGATGTATCCTACTATCAGGCCTTTTTATCGATTATGAACATTATTGTCTGCTAAGCATTAACGTGTTTATGTTGTTATTGCCGTTGTTCAAAGCACAGCAACAATTTTGTGTTAGTGTTGCCAATTTTCGCAAAAGTTATTTTAAGAATGAAAAACAAAACGTCTCGCAAATAAAATTTGTTCGAAAAATAAAAATACAGAATTATTTTTAGTTTTTATTGCGAATTTTTCTTTTCTTTTATTTATAATCTTTTTCTCATTCTTTTGCAATTTATTCGTTTTCAAATTTTTTTTACGCTGTCACCGTCTACGATCATGACAACATATAAACCAACGACATCATCGTTAGTAGACGTAGATGTCCGATGACAACAAAAGAACAAGGAACAAAAAAAAATGAAGTTGAGGAGAAAGGTACGAAGAAAAAGAATGGGAGGAAAATTAAATGCATGAAGGAGTGATGAATAAATGAAGTTGGCGGTGTTGGTGAAGGTTGTCAGGAGGAGAAGAGGTTTAGATTTGAGGGAGGATCAGAAGTGAGAAGAACGCGAAGGAAAGGAGATTAAAATAAGTTTAAATTTTTCACTCATAGGGAACGATCAACAGCGTGACGAATGAAAGACAATGATATGACACTCGTGGTGGGGCCCGTAATAAAGCGTACAATAAAAACGTCGAAATAGCAAATAGGAGCGCTAACTTCTGTCTAGTGGAAGCATATACACCCTACAACTCAATTCGTTCTCTTGTAATCGCGATATCTTCAGACCAATAAACAGACAAATCGACACCAAGGCAGACGGACTAATGTCTAAATTGAAATCGAATCGAATCGAGGTGATTCAGGGCCGTAATAAATATACTCCTCTCCATCGGTGAAGTCACTTTTGATGCGTTACAAACGAAAGCACAAAGTGACCATATACCCTATGTGTGTAGGGTGTATAGAGATGTGTGTAGGGTATACGATTAACAGAATAAAAGAAATGCACAAAATGCTACAAGTATTTTTTAGCTTTACATGCACGCACGTGTTGCCAACATTAAATAATTTTGCAATAAAATATCGCGGTCTTTTTAAGTGTGCGTGTGCGTGTGTGTGTGTGTGTGTGTGGGTGTGTGTGTGGGTGTGTGTGTGGGTGTGTGTATGACATGTGTACAAAGTAAGTTTAATGGCAAGCAATCCACCAATAACAACATTGGCAATGCCAGCTAAAATAGAATTGCGAATTTATTTCAACCATAAATTTTTAATGATCATAATGATGATGAAAAAATACTTGCGAACTAAAAACTAGAGTGATGACTTATTTATGCTTTCTACGTAGACTTAACTGACACTTATGCCTCCCTCCCTCCGTCCCAATCAACATCCACTCAACCACCAACAGCACCACCAACACAATACTCAAATTCAGTCTTGGCAATCGCAATTGCGAGAACCTGTCATCGGAATCCACCGGAGGTCTTCTCGATCACCCGATCTTGATCTGTCATATATTTGTGAATGGCGGCACGAAAACGGTGCCAAAATCAACCTATCAAACGATCATCAACGATTGTTGGATGGATCGATCAATTGATCAATCGATTAATCGATCAATCGATCAATCGATCGATCGATCGATCGTATGACCGAGGCAGTTCGTGAACGAAAATGGAACAAAAAAAGTAAAATTCGTTAAGGAAGATCTTCAATAAATAATCAGTGACAAGAATAAAAATTGAATGCCTTCATCACCTCGTCCCCACCCCCATACCACAACCCTCCTCGCTTCTTCTTTCTGTATGATACTATTTCTGTCCTCGCACTGTAGAGGACATCACACAGAGGAGAATATAAAAATTACGTTAAATAACTTTAACTTTTTCACGCAGGCAAATCATTTTTAACGTGAATACAAAGTAAATAAATAGTACTAAAACAACAACAACTACTACAACACTTGATGTTAGGAATCAGAGTTTGAAAATGACCGCATTTGATTAATAAAATCTCATCATCATCATCATCATCATGATCATCATACAATGACTTCAATTAATCTTGCCAGTTTTACGATAACTCCCATAACGATTATCAACAACAAAAACAACAAAGCAACAACTAAAAAGGCACAAATATGTTGCTTACATTAATTTCTATTAATTCTGATTTCGAGTTTTGAGAGTCATTTGTGGAAAAACGGGGCATATCGGAAACAGTAGAAGAATATCGAAAACAACAAAATCATGAGGCGATAACCTGAAGTGAATTTGAAAAAATATATTATAAAAAATATAAAAGCTTTCCAATAAATATTTCACAAATAAGCACGATGTTTTGAAAGCAGTGAACAAAACAAATTTTATTTCCCATTTTCAATGTCGAAAGCCATCAGTTCATTCATTGCGTGTCGTGTGTTTTTTTTTTTTTTTTTTTTTTTTTGTAGAAGCGATAATTGATTTATTTGAAATATATAAACTCAAATAAGTACAATAAAATAAATATATTTCAAAAAAGTAATTGAATCACGATTGATCGACTAATAATGAATACGAACAAATTGTCGTCAAAAACAAACAGAAACACGAAGAGCGTTCAATGTATTATCAGTTTTAAAAAAAATTTAAGTAATTAACTCCTCAATACAAAGGAAAATAGCTTGCCGCTCTCTCTCTCTCTCTCTCTCTGAAAATATTATCATTTATAGTCGTTTTGATAAATCGTTTCCCGTTTCTTCGTTTTTCGTGTTCAAGTTTGGAAAAATATAAGAACCACTAGGTGCTTGATCAGGACTCTGGGGTTCATCGGGGCTCATCAACAGCATTCTCTTTATTGACTTTTAGGGCCACACATCCTGCAACAATTCGAATGAAAACACTTGACAAATCTGCACCAGAGACTTCTATGAAACACTTTGATCGAGTTTTTTCAATATTGTTGCATCAGTCCTTCTAACTTCTGTTGACAAGATATAACTTGAAAACCAATAATGACATTTGCATGAATTTTTATATCTACATTCTACATAGTTCCACTAGTTAAATAATTACCAATATTATTAGTAATTCACTTCGATACCGAGAAAACATTGAACACAAATATTGAATAGCAAGGAGTTCAAAACAAACCTTTAAAAATTAAAAAAGTAAGAAATTAAGTATAAAATAAATAAATTAATTAAGTATAATGAATTAAATATAAAATAAATAATAAATTAAGAGTAAAAGAGAAATATCTGGAATTTATTATGCATAAAATGCTTATCAAAATTACGAGAATGTGAAATTTTGAAGGCTAATGAATTTGTTTTTCACCACTTTTTTATTCTAAGAACTCAGGAATCTTAAACAAAATGTTTGCCGTGTACAAGGATGATTTTTTAATGTATTGTTCATTTGAAATATTCCACATGTTCATCATCATAATAGTCTTCTTAAAGACCCAGTAGTTCTGTGCAAATATTATTAATTTTGTCGGTTCGGTTTGGTTCGGTTTCTAACATTTTTAGAGTGTTTTTGGAGTTGTAAGTCTGATTGTTAGCGTGTTTGTTTAAAAATTGTTACTTCTCGAATATAAAATTTTTTCATTCATTTCATTCATTGCAAGATTTGTAAAAAAATACAAAACCAAAACCAAACAAAATATGATCGCGCTGTTAATTTACTTCAAGAAATAATATTTGAAAGAAAAAAATTCATCCATGTAAATCACAAAAATTGAAACGCCCACTTCGAATTATTCTAAAGAATTAATTCTAAAAATAATTGTTTTAAGTGAATAAAATTTAATTTTATATAAAACAAAAATACAGAAATAAAGAATAATTAAATCTTTTTTAAAGTATATTTTTAAATTAAAAGAAAATTCAATGAGAAAAGAAAAATAAAAAACACTTTAATTTTATTTAAAATATTAAGAAAACACCCGAAAAAATGTGTAATAATATCTGAATATTATTCTCAAGTTTTGAAATTGAAAGAGAAGAGAAATTTTAGGAAGAAGTTATAGAATTTTTTTACGTTTTTGTACATTTCAATAATTAAGACTTAAACTATAATGTCATTGATTGTCATTATTGCATTCAATATCGTATATGATCGCATTGATTGAGGAATAAACTAAAATGCGAAAGAAAAACGTAATACAAAAAATTGCAGTGAAATCAATATTCATTTACTTAATCACAGCCACCGACGTGGGTTCGTAACGCAGTTTTTTCAAAAATTTTCAATCTTCAATCTTTCAATGTTTTCATCCTTCATCATTTTATATATAAGCATTACCAAAAAGCCTCAAAAATTATTATCCCCAACATCAGCAATAACAACTGTTGCAACGTCAACGAAAAATAAAGAAATAAAGAAACAAACAAACAAACAGAAGCGTTTTACGATCAAAGCGACCTCTATATCGTCGCCAATGTCGGTAATATCGATAACAGCTTTCTTATTCCGCAGCATCCTCAACAATTTTATGAGATACACTTTTCGAGAAACCAATCAACTCCTGCTTCCAGCTATCAAGCGGACGCACGCGACACACATATGCACCCACGAAAACACACCAACACAAACGTCATTTACAAAAATTAACATACAGTAAAATATTAACTTGACTAAGGTGCGAAAATCAATAGTCTTCTCCCTCGAGAAATCAATTTTTAAAAAACCGAAACAAAAACAAAACCAAAAATACAACAACAAAAACAATGTCGAACGATCGTCAAGTTCGTAATTTTTAAAACGACTCGAGAATACTGCCCATTTTTTGTGTTTTTTGTTTTTGTTTTTATTACTTGTTTTTCTTTAGACATAATTTCTTCGTGCCGGTGTTACGATCTTATTTATTTCTTATTTATTCATTTTTTATTTATTTGTTTTTTTTATTAATTTTTTTTATTTGTTCAAACGAATGAAGCCGAAACCGAACTTGGCTTCATTTGATCATCTTGTTCTTGTGGCGGCTGCTGCTGGTGCTGTTGCTGCCGGGTTAGTTGTTGATGATGTTGATGCTTTTGGCATCAAGCGGCTACCTGAATTATATTAAGCTTTAACCAGTTGTTGCAATCACATAAAGAAAACAACAACAAAGAAATCACAAAAAGAAAACTAACAACTATAAAAACAACAGCAACAACAATAACAAAACGAATAACCAAAAAAAGAAAGTCTATAGCAAAAGTGGTTTCATAAGATGATTGAAAAGAGAAAGAAACAAACGATCAAACTAAAGAAAACGAAGAATATTGTTTGTCTCTTCGTTAAGCAAAGGTAAAAAACTGGTTGACTGACGACTGACTACGGATATTTAAGGATAATTTCATTTAAGAATATTTCATTTTTCTCTCTCTTTTGTACTTTCTGAAAAATAACATATACTACCAAGGAATTTATCGGAATGGTCACTTTAACCGATCATTAGTAGAGACATTTAAACATGATTGTGGTTTATAAAGTTTTTCGATTTGCTTAAGTGGGCGATCTCTCTCTCTCCCCCGTCTTTTTATCCTTATCACAATCTTTCATATTCGCTCTTTTATTGATATGAAGGAAAAGAGAAGTTAGGTAGAAAACAAACAAATAAAGAGCGAACTAAGTCAACTCTTGAATCTTTGGATTTAAATTGAAGAAATTAGCGCCAATAAAGATAACGATAACGGTATGTGGTTAGGTGGTTATGATATAGATCAATATAGACCGATATTAATGAAGCAAATAAATGTTTTCAAATTACACATTTTTTATTTAATGTTCACTTACAAGATATACCTTTTTTTTAAACCAAACAACCAACCTAATCAAACAAAGGCACTAAGCGAGTCTTTTTCGGCAGAGAATTGAAAAAAAATTTATAAAATTTTGAGATTCGTGTAAACTACAATAACATGGCTGTGATCCTCTGGTCGTAGATTGGAACTTTTTTTAAGTGAAATTTTTGAAAACGAGAACTTCATTTCATATTATTTTTTAATTTTTTTTTTTGAAATATATAATAATTAAAACAGTTATCTTATCCTTCTTACATCTCTTTTAATACACACGTATACATTGAATATTTATAGACTGCACCACCTTAAACACTTTGGTTTTATTAATCTTACTTAGATGATTCACGTCAAGACTGTAAGATACCAAAATCAAAAGGAATCCAATTCAACCAGTTTAACAACATTTTTTAGTGTGAGTCGATGCGTTCCTATTTCTTCATTGATCGTGAGGGTTTTTTGTGCCGCTTACGTCGATCGTTTTTGAGACTTTGTATTTCATTTTAAGATAGTTGCTTTTATTTTTTAGTAATTTACACACATTTCAGGAAAGTGGTGGTTCTCTCTCATAGCTCGATTTCACCACTTTTCTCTATCGATCTCTCTCCTAAAACCGGAGCATCGAACTTGACGTCCTTCTCATCTTCATCAAGCTTACTGTTTTGTATACGAGAAATAATAAAAAAAATAACAAACATGTCGGTTGGTTCTTCTATTGTTGTTGTTGACGTTTTTGTTTTTGTAGTTTCCTACTACTAAACAAAATGAAATTTTTAAAAAAAATTGCCTGATATAGTTGTCCACCTACACTGAGAAAAATAGTATCATTTAAAAATAACGGCATTTTCCTATTAAGCCATTTTGCAATGATCTCTTATTAATATAAAACAATATTTTTTTATTTGAAATAAAATGGAAAAATTTATTACTCGCATCATTTTTGTTACCAATAGGCATTTTCCTATTAATCCATTTTGCAATGATCTCTTAATAATATAAAACAATATTTTTTTATTTGAAATGAAGTGGAAAAATTTATTACTCGCATCATTTTTGTTACCAATACAGTTTTTCATTCTTTTCCTCCTACATTTTTTGTGTCCTTTTTGGCTTTGTGTGCTTTGACACAGAAAACAAAAAAAAAACAAGAGCAGTAAAAAGTTGACTCGATTTAAAAGCGACGCATGCGTAAATCGCGTAAAGCTTGTGTTTGAAGTCGCAAATTATATCTAGACTCTACTGTTGTCCATGCTTCTTCTGCTCCTGCTGAGCATGCTTTTTATTATTTTTCTTCCTATATTTCATGTGAATGTTATTTTCTCTCGTATGATTCCTCGTGTGTTATTTTTCTCTTCATGGTATGCATCTTGCTTATTCTTTGGCTTAATTTTTTTCTCCATATTCTTTTTCCTTCTACTTTAACCTCCTCCTCCTTTTCCTTCTTCTCCTTGGTTGCGCTTTTTCTTCATGGCTTGTGAACATTATGAATGCTTCTACTGATGTTTGTGCCACCGCCTTAAATATCTTTTCAGAATTTATGATTGCATTTATTGACTTTTTGGTTTTTGCTTCTACCGCGGCTCAGAATTTTTTCTGACTGTTTCCATTCTGACTGTTTGTGTTGTAGTTGTTGTTATTTTATGAAGTCGAGAAGATCGTGACTACATATTTGTTAACACGCACCCAGTATAATTGTATCTTGAAAAGACTTGAACGATAAAAATATACGGTGTAAGAAAGAAATGAATAGAACCAACCCCTTTGCGAGACAGAGGGAAAAGAACAGAGATCGAGAGCACGATCACATGAGAACGAATATCTGTAATCAGTTTCAATTTAATATTTGGTTTCTTTTTTAATAACGATTTCACCACGATAGCGATAATGATGCGATCGCAACTATTGAAGCGGTAATGACGATTTTATGGATAAACCATTATAAACAATAAAAAATGTGGCTAATTCGATGATGACGTATATGGCTATTACATTAATCACAAAGTGTATCGTATTGAATTCGAATATACCCGATCATAATTAATACCATAATTTTCGATCGTAATCGAAATTGTTGGTCATAACCAAGAAGGTGATGGTTATTTCTATAAATGACAAC
Organism: Physocephala rufipes; assembly: GCA_963966595.1. NCBI lineage: Eukaryota > Metazoa > Arthropoda > Insecta > Diptera > Conopidae > Physocephala > Physocephala rufipes. The sequence goes on from OZ016504.1 coordinate 36,610,178, forward strand.
TAAATTGTGTTTGAGGATGGTTATGTTATCATCTGTGATTTTTAGCAACACACCATCACCATCATCGACGTTATGATCATCACTAACATCGCTATTTTCAATTCCTCGCATTGATCGTTATTAGCATCATCACCGTCGTGTTAGCTGTGACCGTCGTCATCTCTCCGCTTACCACGCTCATTGTCAAGGTCATTGTGAAGCATTTTCTGTAAAAAACACGTTTGGACGGACAGACGGGCGTATGAACAGAAAAACTGATTATATCTATCTTTCCCTCTCTTTCTCTTCTCTTTGCTTGAGAAAATAAATGTTTGTGCAGTGTTTTTACGATCGCGTTTGAAGTGAAATGGATTAGTATACAAATAAAATATCCATCATGGCTTGGTCATGGCAGTGAAAGGGAAGAGAGGAAAAAGAAGAAGCAACAGAAAATATGAATAGCCAGATATTCATTTTCCTTTTTTGCCATAGCTCTTGTTTTTTACTTGAAATAAGCTCGACTTTCCAATTGTTCTCTTCTTACTCCTCTTCTTCTTCTTATGAATATTAGTGATCTTCTTCGTGATCTTGTATCATTTATGATTTTTATTACTTCTATTCGCATGTGCTGTATTTTTTTCTTTGGCAACCAGAAAGTGATGTTAATGCAAATGATAATCGTGTTAGTAATATTCCTGTTGATGTTATTTTTGTTGTTGTTTCTTATTGTTACTTTTATTTCATTTTTACCACGGATGATAGCATTCTATTAGTCCCCCTTCTTCTTCTTCTTTTCTTTAAGGAATTTGTGCTGTTTTTTGTGAAATATTTTAAATATTTTAGTCTTGTGAGATATTGCTATACCATTTTATACATATCTTTTGTTTTTATTCTACCTTTCTTTTGAAGTCTTTCATTTAAATTAACCGAGAGTTTTAATCCCAACCTTTACTCGCCACATTAGTCAATTTACTCTTTAACAAATTCAATATTCTCTATCCGGCGGCTAACTTTTCACAGCCTAGTTAGCTTCTATCCACGTTCCCAGATTTCAAATTATTTCCATAATCTCCAAGTATCATCAAAATCGTCGCAGCAATCTTGAGACCAAAACATTTTGTGACCGATTTCTTGTAATCGAAACAATACTATAGCATAGTATATAATTAAGGAGACTATATTAAAATATAATATGCAATTAAAGCAACGGACTTCAGATAATTAAAACTTGCAAATATAAAGTTTGCTTAATAAGTTAAAAACACCTTGAAACTGAGCTTTTTTAACGGATTTATGTAAAGATTTTCGAAAATATAATGTAAGGTAGAAGCTTTGAAAGGATGTAATATCAATTCAGAATTAGTAGAATTTTCATTTCAAAAAATAATTAAACTTCGATAAAGACTTGGGTAAGAATTTTCAGATGATTAAGAATGACAAATTAATTATTGATATTTCTTTGGTTCACAAGGGGAATCCAATGGGTCGTATGTGACGGATTTCCGTCATCTCCTGTCAAGTTTGATTTGTAGACAAACCTGTTTCTTTCTCGAGAACAAGAGAACGTAAAAAGCCACTGGGGATGACACATCGCCGAAACCGGTTTGCCAACAAACGGAACTTCACAAGGGATGACGGAAAATCGTTCCAATTACCTCAATGACAAATTACTTTTGACTAAATATTATTGCAGTTTTTTGACTAAATATTATTGCATCTAAATATTCTATTAAGATGCCAATTAAGACTGTATAATATTTAAAATGGTTACATATTTTTCGAAACATCCCTTAGTTAAAGAGTTATTGCAGGTCTAGTAGTACATTTACGAATCTATTCATGATCAAACAGTTTTTATAAATATAATGGATATTAGCGCAGAGAACTATCAAGCGATATCATTTTTTCATCGATGCAATAATATTCTTATATTTTTACTCTAGATTTTCTTGAAATAAAAATTAATCTAAAATATTGCAAAACATTCCGAAAGTATTTTCTCACAATTAACGCATTGCACTATTAAAGCATTAAGAGAACCTTAATCAAGTAATCAAAGTTACGAGAGGGAGGAAGAGATATAGAAAAGTACCCAGCCAACATCCAGTCATCGACCATTCAGGGCGACATGGTTGTCATTGCTTTTGGTCATTCAACTCGATCTCCAATCTTGGCAATACGACGTAAAGAGAAGAAGAGAAGAAAGAAAGCATGAGTTGAATGAAGGAATAAAGGGAAAGGAAAAACCACAAGCATAAACATAAAATAAATGGAATTACCGATAATAAAATCAACAAATTTCAAGCCCTCTCTCTCTATCTCTCTATATATTTCTCTCTCGCCAATTCTTTACATGCATTCAATAATTACAGAAACAACAATAACTACAAGAAGTGTGTGCGTGTCCAGGCCGAGAAACAATAACAACAAAAGCAATAACAACATCGAAAAAAGAATAAAAACAATAGAACCAACTGTTGACTTACGCATGAATTTTTTTTCAGTATGTTTTTTGTTGGTTTATTTTTTTAAATGTTCGCCAACGAGTTTTTTCTATAGAGTCGGTTATGTCGGATGGTATACCACCATATAGAGGTTTTTTTATAATTTTTCCTTTACCGATTACACTATTTCTTACTACAAGACGATAACGATAGCAACAACAACAACAATAACGAAAACAACAAATTTGTAGAATGAAAAACCGGCTTTTCTACTATAACTACTATTGATTTTAAAATCTTCCAACTTGAAGAATTTTACTACGTAACGTTGCCTACAATTGTCAGCCAGAACAACAATAACAGGAACAAAAACAGGAACAACAACAACAACAATAATGAAGGCAATAAATACCAACAACCTGGAGTAACGAGTTAGCATCGAGCATGTGGTTACTACGAGCAACACAAACATCAGACAACAACAAAATCGTTATCGTTGATATTGAACGAGTTTACTTTGGAACCGTGCGAGAAGGGTAACGAAAACAGAAGAGGAGCCCAATCCCAGACGACCAAGAAAGAAAAAACAAGAAAAATCAATTCTTACAAACTTCAGAGAAAAAAAATGATAATGGAAATAATAAACAAAATTACAAAAACTCGTTGCTCTTACGAGAAAGAAGAACAAGGAGACGATAAAGGAAAAATTTTATTGTATTATTATCGATAAAAATTTTCAAAAGGTACAGATTGTATAGATAATGATGAGGATATAGCATATCGGCTTGATAAACTTACGGTCGAAGGAAAGGTCGGCCATTCAGTCTATTAATCCGTTGTTCAATTGTTTTCCTATTCATTTCTTCAATTTTCCTAAGTGGTAAACTGAATTCTAAAAACTAATAGAGCCTTCTGCTTATTTTAATTTTTATTTTGGTCTGGGAAAAAAGCAAAGTGAGAATTTTTTCGATGTGTAAATAAAACAATAAACTCATTCATTTATTCATACAATGATTAAAAATTAGCCAACAATGCTTTGCTTATTTATCGTTTCTTTTTTCAAATGATTCTTCATCGCAATAATCAAATTTTTCATTGAAGTAGAAATCAAGCAAATTAAACTAGGCTTGGTTTAAAAAGGTTTAAAAGTCAATCTAACAACCTAACACAATATGAGAACAAACCGAAAGTTTGAATTTAATTGTAAACTGAAATTGTAAAACTGAGAAAAGCCGGAAAAGATTCGTCCGAGATTTGTAATGGATTAGAACTTCTTTAGAATTGGAAGAGTTTAATTATTGAAACAGTTTTAACTAATTTAACTGAGAAACAGTTTTAACTAATTTTAATAGTATAACAGTTAACTGAAATAAGTTTAAGATCACGCCGCCAAAAATATTCATTTACTCATCGAAAATTTCTGCCTCGGTGTCGTTTGGGACAAACTACTGCACACACAAATTGCTTTGAAAATTCATTCAAACCCTTTAAGAGCTTTTTCAGCTTCCAGGCAGATGTCTGAAGACCAAATGATTTTACCGACAATCCAATAGCAGTTGTGATGGATATTATACACCTATCCATGAAGTAAGATAAGAAATAGGTTCGTTCCGATTTTATCTACAATCATGGCAAACCTAAAGAATACTTAGACTAAAGTCTACTTATCATAACATTCCTTTCCTCGGCAATTCTTCAGGGGTTTTTTTTTTTGATAACTTCTCATATTTTTGCGATAACAGCAATATCACTGATGCCGTCAACAGCGAATTTGACCCTATTATCGCGCCATGGCAGACAGATTGTCACGCCCATGACCAAAAATCAAAGAAAGATTAACTAGATAAGGTATTCGTATGGCACACTCATTGTATCCAATGACATTAAATTGTAATCACCGGCAAACTCCAATGACAAAAAATCTATGAAAAAGATCGCTTATAAGAAAAATGTTGCTCTTCTCTCTCTCTCTCTCTCTTTTATCTTATTGCTTGCACAATTATCAACAGGTATCCTTAGAAGGGTATATACAAAGGTATAGACCCTAACACCGATTATGATCAATCTTTACTTCGTAGAATTCGTGAGGTGGTTCCGCAGTCGGTTTCAAATTTCATTCTATTCGTATGAAAAAGCGATCGGCAATAATACCAGCAACAAGAGCATGTTCAACAGAATCACAATAATAACAACAACATCATCATCGTCATCCCTAACGCCAGCATCATCATTACAATCATTTTGATCATTCTGATCATGACCGCCGTTTTGAAAAGAAACTAAGAATAATAAGAAAATTATTTAGTGATTTATGACCGGCAAGATATTTTGTTAATGTCATTGTTCTTTTGTTTCTCTATTCTTATTGTTATAATTTTGCCCTCTTTTTTGTTAGTGGTTTTTGTCCCATTCAATGAAAGATACTCAATGATCATTGGCGATTATTGATTTCAACAATAAAAGAAGAACGATCAAAAGTTTTTGAGATACTTCAGATAACTCCCACAAAAACGTGATATTGTTAAATGTATTTAAGTTTTTACGCGAAATAACCCCTCAATGTGTTAGCTCTAATAGTGATTTGAAAATGGGTTTCTATAACGGTTTGAGGATTAATTCTGATTAATAAACCGAAGGGAATTAGGTGATAACTTCTAGAGAAATTCCAACAATTGATTGCTTTATGAGAAAATTTTTTGACAGATTTGAAAGTTTGCATGATAGAGAAAATTTATTCAAGACGGAATTCATATGATTAAACACAACTTTATATTCGTAGCAATTTTATCTGCTGATTTCACAAATATATGCAATATTTGTTAATGCTTGATTCTTGGATTATTCAAGCTTTGTATGTTTTTTCGTTTTTGTTGATTACTACGTTTTTTTTTCGCTTTGTTCAATTTATTCTCTTATTATCCTATTATGAAAATACTTTATTTAATTTTTTAATTGTTGTAGTTTCGTTTTCTCGATTTCACTAATTTCGATTTGTTTGATCTCTTCACAGATTTTGTTCCTTAGGTTATTTCTTTCTTGGTTTGTTTGTTGGTTTCAGCCATGATCGTTATGTTCCTTTTGGTCACTCGTCCTTAAGGAAATAATGCGTATAAGTAGTTTTTGGAAGTATTTCGTTTCTTTTGCTTGTGTTTTGCATGCTATTTTTTTCAGCGAACAATTTATATCATAAAACTTTTCAATATTATGCAAAATGTAAAATTTATAAAATAATAAAAACTAAAAAAAATTATATAATGAATAAAAAGATTCGAGGAGAAATCAATATTAATATAATAGAAATAATGTAATAGAAATATAAATTAAATATAATAGAAATATATTTAAATTTTTTATAATGATTTTTGTGCATTATAAATATTTTTGAATAAGAAATAATAACTCACTTTATTTCCTTATTTGTTGATTTTCTTTTACGGTTATTTTAATATTTTTGATTTTTCCCCGTTGTTCTTTTTATTTCCTTTTAATTTTTATCTGTAAGGAATTTTTTTTTCATTTATTGTCTTTGTTGTGACTTGACTACGGTTGTTATTGCTATTGTGGCTGGTATTGTTGCTGTTGAGATCACTGCTGTTGTGAGTATTTTGCTCTCCCTCGACTTTTTATTTGCTATTGTTTGCGGTGTACTTTTACAACCCGGTTGACAACAATAACGTTGCCCCTAACCGCTTTCGATCAAATGAGCATGAATGTGTGTAGAGATTGGTATATATGTATGTGTGTGCGTGTGTGTGCGTGTGCATGTATATGTGTTTATGTGTTCATGTGTGTGTGTTTGTGTGTTAGTATGTTAACATGCATGTGTGGCTTTTATTGTTATTATTATTGGCTCTGTTATTCAATAAAACTGGTTCTAGATTTAAGATCCGCATGTCCCAGAATTCGCAGCACATGAAATCTGAAGAAGCATGGCGAACTGAAGCGGTCTAACAGCAAAATTAAAAATTAATTTCAAAATTATTATTTCTTTTTCTCGATTTCATTCGCGCTCTCCTTCCGATTTTCTTTTCTTTCACTTTTCACGGTAGTATATTTGCTGTTTTTGTTTATTAATAATTAAAAAATATTTTTTTGTAAAAATAATACATTTCCCAGCGGAACTTGTTGCTCTCTCTTCCTTCGGCGATCACTCCTCCAACGCGACATGTGCTTTGGCAAGGGATGCTAAGGGGCACGGGCAGAGCAGAGAGGCGGCAACAATTTTTAAAAACCTCAAATTGAAAATGCCGGTGTAATTTTAGAATAAATCGTAATCAGAATATAATTCGAGCACAAACTGCGAATATCTCTAGAAGATCGACCGGCACGCGTTTGCACACGGTCATACAGTTTACGCTTTTCATTGATCGATTTTTAGTGGTTCCTTTTTTAGATAAGTTAATGTTTAGAATAAATTGAATATATTTTACTCAGTATTTCAAGTATTTTAACACTAGCACTTCATCTTCTTCACCACCAAATAAGCGCCCAAAATCTTCAGTCTGTGGATTACGCGCTCGATCATTGTTCAAATCTAATTCGGTGGAACCAATCACATCAACTATGTACGAAACGGTGAAGCAGACTGAAAATTGTTTCGAGAAGGCGGCGCACACAAGCAATTAACGAGAATGATTCCTACGCGACAGCGATGATAACGATTACGACGGCGATGCACAGTGGTCACGGATCGACGAGAGGTAGGATAAAACTTTAAACAAACTGATCCACAATAATGTATTAACTAACTAAATCCTTAATCTAACCTCCCCTTCTCCTAGGCTTGCCCAAAATAATTAACAGATTTATATTATTTTAATCGAGTATCGGATTTTTATTTTTAAAAAAATAAATTAAACAATGTGCATAAAGAAGTGGTTTAAAAATATTGTCAATGTTTTGTTCGATATTTCTTACCTTCAGCCTCGAGTAAACTGAGATTCTATTTTCCAAAATGTTAGCTAACAAAAAACGATTCATACCAAAAAATGCAAAATATTCTATTCACAAAATTGATATTGCATTTCTTCAGCTTCCGGCAGCCTTTCGATATTAGCGACTACTGTGCGCCGCGATCCGTTCACGATCCCCCAGACGAAAAAAGAATAAACACAAATCAACAACAACAAATTTATATTAGTGTCAAATTGAGTCTTAAATGCCGAAAATTCTGTTCGCTTGCCACAGAGTATGGATGGAATATTCCCATAGAGATTGCATAAGTCTCCCCCTCCCCCTTCACATAAGCAACGACCGACATGTTTCAATACTTAAGAATGCTTCGACGCCAATATAAACTCGCCTCGAGTAACAAAAGCAGCAGCGAACTAACAAACGAGACGTGATCATCGCACTACAATCAGTCGATTTGTACCGAATGGCGAACTGTTCTGGTCGCGGCAGCGGTGGAGCTCATTCGTTGTGCGTGAGAGCGAAAACGAGAGAGAGAAAAAGCACAATGAGCATAATAACAAAACCTCAAAAAACAACAACAAAACAACAAAAACATTGACAATATCAACACAATCAATCCAAAATCTAAAAAAGGAAAATCCAATCCGTAGGAATACAAGAGAATATAGGGCTAAAGAGACTGCCACGCACACATGCCAACACAGATTAGTGAGAAAGAGAGAAAGAGAGACAGAAAGCTATTGTCTCAAATATATCGCCTTTTCTCTCGCATTGTTGTTGTTCATTTTGGAGCATAAAGCGTGTTCTCAGCGACGCCAACAACAACAAAACTTCCTCGTACGATCAGAAAAAAATAGCAAGAACAAGAACAAATGCAAAACAACAACACTAAAACCGAAACCACAAACTTGTTTGCGGATCATTGCTGGGCAAACCAAATAAATAGCAGTGAACGGGCCGAACAAAACGTTCGTTTACTAGTATTGTATTAACATATTAATGTTATGTTGTTGTTGTTAGTTGTTGTTGCTACATCATTGCTGCTATTCCTGTACGGCGCGATCACGTAGTTTTTGTTGTTGTTGGTGGAGTCATACCACAGCAGAAATTTTTCGTACGAAGCAGAGTTTGATGCGGGTTGAGGCACAATAAATGCTTACAAAGAAAAAATAACGAGTGATAAAATCTGGAGCGGTTGATAAAAGGATGGGTAGCGAGGGTAGGGGAAAGAAATGTACGATAAAGGACACAGAGTGGGCGCAGTAGACGACAGAAGAAAAATACTATGGAAAAAGGAAAAATGTTCGAAGCAGATCAGCGACCCGAACCCGATTCGTACGCTTGTTTTTGTGTTTTATATTGTTGTTGTTGTTATTGTGTGACTTTGTTGTTCTTCTTATTTCGTTTTTGCTTTACGCGATTGTTCTTTTCTTGCCTTTATTGTTGCTGTAGCCGTTTTACAATCGTTGTAGGTGCGCTGGGAAGGCAGCAGATTGTTGATAGGCCGGTCTGCGTCTAGATATACTGGGTTTCTTTTCTGTAATCTTGTTTTTGTCTCCCGCACAGTTTTTACACTTGGCCGCATTTAAACAATAAACTTACACTGAAAAAAATTAATATACTCGTATTTATTTAGTGTTTTAAAAACTTCTTAATGTACGTTAAAAAAATTGGCAAAAACAGCAAGCACGCCGAGACTATATTTTAGTCGTGTTTTGATCGTTCCGACTTATTGGCACTCTTGAGTCATGCTTGTTCTTGTTAAAATTTCTTCTTTCTCTTAATATTTTCCAGGTCATTACATCTTATTCCGTTCATCCTTTATCTCGGTCTTCCGTACATGGCTACGTATCGTTGCTTTTTCATTTTCCTTCGTTTTGATTCAGTTCTCCTCTTCTTCTTCTTGTTCATGTTATGAAGATTTTTTAATTAATTCTGATTGTTCTTTCAACTGCCATTGTCATTTATTTTCATAAGTTGCTGTTCTTGTTGTTATTGTTGTTGTAGCTGTTTGTTGTCAATCTTCACTTTGAAACATGGTGGACAATGGATCGCATTGACAACAAGAACAACAAAAAATAGCAAACACAATAAATGAGCATGTGACAACTTCTGGCAACGTTACCACCTCGCTTATCTCGCATTTGTAGTTGTTGTGGTTGTTGTTGTTGTTCTTGTTCTTGATGTTGCCCGATGTCCTTAAGTCTTATTGAAACTTTTTTATGTGTTACTATTGTTGTCGTGATTGTCCAAATTTATTTGGGTCTCGGTTTTTTAATGCATTTTTTATTTTTTCTTTAATACCTTTTTTATAATTTTTCTTTTGGTTTCTTTTTTACCTCATATTTGTCTTATTTACAGCAAAAAACACAAAGCAAAGTTATGAAAGAACATAGTCGATCGGCTAAGTCGATCGCTGGGACGGGACCAATATAAATGTTTGGCGAAGGCTGCCGTCTCGTTTACGAAGCATTGCCAATTATTCACATTCAAATTTAATCGAAACAACAGCAATCCCGCACGCCAAATTCTCCAAAAATCGAAAATCAACGACAATAAAAATCAATAAAACGTTATGTTTTACCATGATCAACAGCAACATCATCAACAACAACAACAACAACATAGCAAAACGAATACGTTTCGAGAGGCACACTTTTTCTTATATTTTATTCATTCTTTTGTTTGTTCGATGTTCCTAAGGAATGCAAGGGAATAAGCATGAACAGCAATTGTTATACAAAAGGAAGGCAATTGTTATATTTAAGCAAAGCAATGCGTAGGAACCTAAAAAAATTGAAGACGATGAAAAATCAGCAAGGAAAATATCTTGTTTAAAGAAGACGAAAGGGAAGAAGGAAAATAACTTGATTATACGATCAGAGCGATCGATGACCGAGCAATATAATTCTTTTGGAAAGAAATGATGACCGGAATGGATGGATGGCCTCAAAACACATTCAGTACTTTAGCATTATCACGAACATTCCAACATATAATCATTAACCGATCATTTGATCTAGTGGTTATCGATTATTTTCTTGGCGACTGAGTAAAATAAAACAAATATAAAAATTAGAATGAATAATAATTAATAATAAAATATTTAATGAATTCTATTTAAATCAAGTTTTTATGTTAAAAAAACCATAAAAAATTGTCTGTATTAATTTTATTGAAGAATTGATTATCATTTGAATGGATGGAAAAATTAATAATGAAAAAAATATTTCTAAAGAATGAATCTAATGGAGGTCGGAGTGCTTGGGAGTATTTAGGGAGTATATTCGATATTATTGGCGATATCTCACCTCAAAAGTATTTTTGAAGAAATACTTGTGCAAAAGAAATTATGCTGTGGGAAAAAGATGGCGGGCAAGAAAAAACATCAAATTAGACCAAGAAAATAAAGAATCTACTAAATAATATATATAAATAAATTCATGTTTAATTCAATTTATACTCAATTATATTGAATTCGAATATTTTAACTTCGTAACCAATTAATAGAACTTCATAAAATAATACCAGCGTGTCCCGCCCAACTCTCAAATCTAATGAGTATTTATCGGTGCTTATAACTAAATTTCTTCTTCATTTTTAGATTTCAACTATAAACTCAAACTACTACCACACATTTTTATTACTTTCGTAGAGCATATAAATTTCGACCAAACCGAAATCATCTTTTTTGCTCATTTCTGTTTGCTCGTTCTTGGAATTTCCTAAATATATTTATATATATAATTAACCGAAATAAAATTATAATGAAAAAGCAAGACATTTTGAAACGTTCTATTTTTTCTGTCTTTCTTTCAATATTTATCGTCTCACTGATGCCAAGCCATTAACGCTTGATAACCATAATGACTGCGGCTTCTGCTACTGGTCTTGATTCGTAGATGGTTCGATGAATGGATGTATAGATAGATAGATACATCTTCTGCTTCTCATTTTTCTCATTCTTCCTCTCCTTCTTCCTCTTAATAAACCATCCCATACATCTTCAACAGTCTCTTCGTACGTTCTGCCAACTTTTAAAGCACGATCGATATAATATATATTTTTCCCAAATGATTATTTACTTTTTATTCGTATTTCATTTATATTTTTTCCCTTTTTATGCTTTTTTTATTTATTTATTTATTTTCTTTTTTTTTAATTTATTAATTTTTGTATATGATATGAGGTAAATTTTTCAATTCAATTTTTCAATTTTTCATATCAATAGTTAATCGTACAATTAAATTAATTTACAAATAATAATTGAATTGTATTTGTATTTGTATTACAATTACAATTACTATTGTAATTGTATTGTAATTGTATTTTCTAATTTTTCGATAGAGAACTAATGAGGATACGAAGAACTGACTCCTGAATATTTTAACAGCATTTTGATTTTATAGTATGATTTTACTACACTTTTTACACTGTATACGTACATATAATCCAAAACTAAATATCTGCTTCTGATGCTGATTTTTAAAAAATTCATTAGCTCTTAGTCCATTCATATAAAATTCATTTATCATGCATTTAATTCTCTTGCTTTTAGGAATAATCAGCAAAGAAGCATCAGCGAAAAGCAAAGAAAAAGAAACAAATTTGACAATCTCTTTTAACAGACTCAAAAATTAAATTTATTGTTGTCATTAATGTTTTTGCTTTTCTTATTATTGTTGTGGTTGTCAGGCAATGTTAGGACTCCGTTAATGATACGCTGTTGAAAGATATTTTATCACTTGATTAAAATTCCTCAATAGTGATGAATTCTGTAGAGATCTTTTTAAAAAATTGTCATCAGATTTGGATGTCATACAAAACTATTTGATGTTATATATTTCTCGTTAGAATTTTTTCAAATTTTTAATAATTTGTTTTCTAAATATTAAAAGAATTTCTCTTAAAAATGTTCCAACACTTTTTTAATCAACGGATTCAAAGTCAAATTAAAAATAGATTTACGATTGGAAAAAATTTTATTAAATTAACATTTAGGAAACACTTAATTTTAAAACATAAATGTTCTGATTGAAATAAATATATTTTCAATTTGATTAGAAAAATATTTTTAAAGAAAATGCTTTGTGTTTTAAACTTATTCAATTAAAAATTTTATTCGACAATTAACTACATAATTAAGTGAATGAATGAATGAATTAATTAATGAATTTGAATTGAATTTTGAATTTTTCTTCAGTTTTGAATTTCAAATATTCTTGGCATCACTGAAGTATTTTTAAAACATTTTTAAAACACCTCATAAATCCAGTTTTAAAAAAGTCTGAGCCCAAAGAGCCAATCTTTCGCCAGTCTGAACGAATAAAAACTAAATGAATAAAATCTTTTTTTAATAAACTAAAAGTATTAATATTTCTGCTTCAAGTTTTATTATTATCACCAATTAATTTCGTAATTTATCTAACTTTTATAGGAATATATGAATATACAAAGCAGGCCACTGAAATTTTATTTTTTAATTTCATTCTTAGTTTCAAATATTCTCTATGACCAAAATGTAATCAAATTTTTTCCTTAAAGCAATTTTAGACGAAAAGACGGTTAGAAGGATAGAAATCTAAAGCTAGTTCGCTAAAATCTTATCTTTAATCTGCTCTAGGCCCATCTTTGACACTTTCATCCAACCGTAACAAAATTATAAATCACAAACGTGTTTAGCTCAAACAACAACAACAACAGCAACAACTTAAAAATCAGAAAATTCATATCTTGGAAAAATCCAGCTGAAAATTATGAAAATCATTGATAACTTTAAAAAGTATTTTAAAACTTGTTTAACTGAATGATTGAAATTTGTATAAGTCACAACAACAACGACAACAACGGGAATAACTAACAAGCAATAATACTTTACCTGATCACAACAAAACAGAAACAGGTAACAAATATCAGGTACTAAAATCTCATTTAATACAATATAAATCAGGGCCAAAAACCTTAACTAAATGGTACCACTTCACTGCGCAGTGACCCACTAAGATTTCAAAAGGACCAACGGCTTTGTGTTGCCAGACCGGCTAAGACCCTGAGGCACTGAAGCTATGGATAGGATATGGCTATAACTAACAAACAATACGATTTACTTAATAACCACTTGAGAAAAGATCGAGACACAACAGGACAACGGCGCAAAACCGATTGAGCACAGGCGTTGAGAGTCGTGGAAGGACATAATAATACAAAAACAAATTTAGAGAAAAGAAAACAATAAAAGGCCAAAACAATGACACACACTTGAAGATACTCGAAAACGATGCGGGATACCAAACGTAATTAAACTAAGTTAAGAATAAGTTCTGAAGTGGCGTGAAGTGGCAAATTTCTATGGAAAATCCCAAGTACGAAAGAATGAAGAAGTATTCAATTGAACCGAAAAATGTGAAGAAGAAGAAGATAATGATGATGATGGGTGATGAATTTCAAGTAGTTATTTCAGGAATAGGTTCACTAGTAAAATTACGAAAACAAATAGAGTCTGATAGTTGCAAAGAAGCCTCTAGTAAAATACTACCAGAGGAAGAAAAAGGACAAGAATCAAGACGAAGGATAACAGGGATGACGAGGAACAACAATAAATAGGTGTATCGGCGATATAGAAGAGCAGACTAAGAAGCGCCAGTATAATCACAAATTCCTTTACCTTCTTTAACTGGGAGAGCCTGAACACACACCCACACACGCACACATATACGTCACACCCACACATCTCATCCTCTGCACTAACTTCAAAACAACCTGGCTAAAATCACGCTGATGTCGTTAAAGTTATCCTCGCCGTCGATTGTTTTGGTGTCAGGCAAGAATTAAGAAAAGCAGAAATTCTACATACGATGACAACAACAACAACACCAACATGGGAATCAACAACAACTGCAACAATAGCAATTTTTATAGCAAAACATACAATACTGGGCGATACGTTCAAACAAGAAAAAGTGTTGGAAACCTCTTGAGTTTGAAAAGGCCCCTGACTGTGGTTTACAATGGATCCTATGGAATGATGGCGGGTGATGCCAATTGACGCCGGCATTTTATGCCCGAACAATGCAATTTTCAAGAGGCTAAAGAAATTTGAATTGTTGAGCTCAGTTGGTGCACGATAATTTATTGCCACTTTCGAAGTTTTTTCTTTTGTTTTAATTTTTTTGTTCTTGATGCAGTTAAATTTTGGTATTTGCTATTGTTAATACTGTTACTTGTTATTAGTTTCTTCTAGTTTTTATTTAATTTTTTTGTTTTTTGTTTTTTTTTTTTTGTTTTACAAACGCCATGTGCTTTTCTAAAAATTGGTAACAGTTTGTCTGACACAGAATGTTGACGATTACGTTTCATGCGATTAACGTTCAAGGTCTTTTGTCACTTTAGGCGAAACACTATATTATTATTGTTTTTATATTATAATATTGTTCTTTCTTTCTTCTTCTTCTTTGCCGTTTTCATCTGCCCGTTTGTTCTTTGTCCGTTTCTTAATAGGATTTGTATTGACCAATTCTAAAGCACGAACAATCAAAGGTTGTTTAAAACATAATGAATCACACAATAAAATCAGCTGTCTTTTTATTCCTCTTTCTCATTTTCGTCTGCCATTAATCACTTCCATTCAATTACTCAATCACCCAAAAAGCTTGAACCAAATTTATTTTGCATAATAAAATTATGTACGTATGTATGTATGTATTCATGTAAACGATCAATCAAATGAATCAATCATCGATAATCGATTATTCGCATCGAATTAACCCAATTCTCGATCTCGCTTTTTTCTCTTCTAAAATTCTTCACATTGTCAATTCTTCACATCGAGCATATACAGATTTTCACGAAAATGATCTAACGAGTTTAGCATTACAAGATTGTATATCATAAAATTTATCAAAGATCGATATAATCCAATCATAAAATTGCTAAATAACATCAGATACCAATTTAAACGAATACAAGATGTTTCCTTATTCAAATTCTAGATTTTATAGATTTTATTCTTAATTGTCAAAGCAAATTGCTGACTTTTAATTAATTTAATCAATAAGAATCTTTTAAAATATGTTGAGATTCTGTGAAGGAAAAGTAAACTTTGCATATTAATTTATAAAAAAAAACAGACTGCATGGTTTGGCATATTTTATTATTCATCATTCAAGATCGTTGGGTCGATTCTTAAAAACGATAAAATCAATTCGATTTTTAAATGATATGAATATCCGCAGTAGCTCGATATAAATAATGGAAATACGACGAATATTTATTATATTACGAAACTCAATTTATCAACCGGAAAATATGTCACCTTCAATACGAGCATTTCGTTTTATGGAATTCACTGTGTCGATAATCGTTTCGAATTTGTTTCATAATCAATTAGAAAATCTTTTTTCTTGGATTAAAAACAATCTCAAATACGGTTATCAATAATTTCATTGAATTCCATTTTTTAATTCAAAAAATAACCTATACTTTTTCTGGTATTACATATCGAGAATATTGAGAAAGGATGTTTTTCGGTTTACATTATTAAATTTTTATTGTGAATTTCAATTTCCAACAAAATGTATGGGACGCATATTAGTGAGATGAGAAATTAAATCCATAGAGTTCATTTGTTTTGCCAAATCATTTAATAAATCTAATTTGCTAGTTTCCTTTTAAAATGCTGTCATAAACACTAACAACTAATTACTCGGGAACTTTTCATTATAGGAAAAATATAAATCTATCGTATAATTGACAAATGAACGTGTTTTATACCTACCGCTGACTCAACTGGGTTTCAAAGATTCAACTCTGCCAATTCTGTCAATGTGACATCGGTTCCCATTTCATGTGGACACGAGCACTATTATGTTTTTAAGTGCTAAAAATATATATATATTGGAATATTTTTCTCAGTCAACTAAAAAATTATCTTTTATAACCCATGTAATATGTGGAACTATGGCAGCTCTATTGTAGTAATTTACAAACATTGACTTTAACTGACAGTTCTACCCGACGCATTCACAATATGTTCACTTCTCTCTTCTGTCTCGCTTCCACCTTTTATTATTAGGCGATGAAAATAAGTATTGTCATTTCCGTGGATTGCACGAGTGTGCTTGTTTTCAGTCTCGTTGGAAAGTTTTTCACTGAAAATTTCTAGCGCTCGTGTAGTTCACCCGTGTTTCTATTATTATTGGCTTTATAAATAAATAGAATTGAAATAAATTAAATGTGTTAAAACGTATAATGTATGTGAAAATATTGCAAGGAGAAAAGATAAGTGGAAGAACTTTGACACTAAACGAAACGACGTTGATATTACAACCATTCTCGACGTCGTCGTCGTTGTTGCTGCCATTACTGTCGTTGCTGCGTACGTTACCGTCGTCTGTGCTGTCATCGTCGCCTGGGACGCAATCAACAACAAGACCAACGCCAGACACCTCCGTTGCTACAACAATAACAGGAATAGCACCACTACCAGTAACATCAGCAAGACAAAGTGTTGGTTTAGCTCGAAGTACAGTATCGGAGCAGAGGAGTTCAGCTTCAAGGAGAGCTTTTCTAGAATCACAGCTAAATAATTTATAGTTAATGACAAAACTTCATCGAGGAAAATTACAAAAGAATAAAATCAATGAAATGGAATCGATAATAATTGATAATTAAAACAAAATCGCCAAGATTAGAGGGCTGTAATCATTTGTAAGTATATTGAAAGCAACTGGAAATAAGAGCTTAGTGAGATAAAGGGAGAACCATATGTTAAGTTCCCATTAAGTAATGATAGCTTTTAATTATTTCCATAATTTGCTCGTGGTAATCTCTATCTCCGATTCGTCGTAATTCTCTCTTTTTGCATATTGTTGTTTGGTTATAACAATACTACGAGTTGCTTTAGTTCATCGCACTTATAATCATGAAATCATGCGATTAAAGACCAATGAATATAACAATATATAAACACAAACACAGGAACTTTTTCCTAATTGGTTCTTCTTTTGTATTGATCTGCAATCAGAGAGAACAATCCCCGACCAAATGCTGATGTTTTCCAAAAAATCCCGAAATTGACGGGGATATCAAGTCCGTACTGCGATCAGCAGTCATACTACCATTAACACACACTAATACATAGGCAGACACACACGCAAGCAGGCACATTTCCAGTGAAATGAAACGCAGGCTAAAATACAATCTTAAAAAAACCATACGCAACAAGAAATTTGAAACAAGAAACTGATAAGACCCAACAAGAAAAACAAAATAAAGAGGATGAGAAAGACGACAACAAAAGCGAGTACTAAATCAAAGGAATTAAAAAATAAATTAAAAAACAATAGCATTTAATTTCTTTCATTCCTTAAATTGGTACAGTCATGTACCAAGAAATTTATCTCTTACTCCTAAATCGTCTCGTGTAATTAATATGCTTTTAATAACATAAAGTTTACATCTTAACGCAATTATTGAGGGAAAAAAAACTCGGTACTATAAAGATTACCTTTACAAATTTCTCTTCATATAGTTGTCATTAATATAAGATTTTTGTTGTATAAGTTCTTAATGAAGTAGAATCAACCATAACCTAAAATATTGATATTATTTTTAAACTTTTTCTCAGGTTCTTTAAAAACTCCAACTTGATTGTTCTCAATGAAATGATACGTCTTATAATCACTTCAGGCTAAACAAAAAGAACAACTTGCATCCAACTATCAAGGAAAGTAATCACTCATTCAGTCATTATCCACTGCCATCCAATAAGAAAATGAAGATTAATTAAAATTAATTCTGAATATTTTACCATTAAATAATTTATGAAAGAAATATCAAAGTCGATTTTTCAATTATACCTCAGACCCAACCTAACTGCATAAAACTTATAAATAAAAATCCCAAATCATTTTGCATGGCAAAAAGATTTTCTAGTTCTCCGCACCAGAAAGATTGCACCAGCGGAACAACAACGAGAACTAAAGCAATCGTGACGAGATACTGCCGGGAAGGTAAAGATAGACACAGCCTAAACCAAACAATCGCAGAGAATAGCGGTAATAATAAAAGTTGGAGGCACTCGAACAACGACGGCGCGCTTCTCAAATTTGGAATAAACTCGAATAGTCACGACGTAAACACGACGTCCGATTCAAACAGATTGAAATATACCAGCAATCGTCGCGGCTATCGATTTAATCCGGGAGTTGGACGAAGCTCTAACTCTGATACCATTAATTGCAATCGACGCGGTCGTAGCGTTGTCAATCATAATCGTTACCAAAAAAGATCCAATATGTCCAACTCGAATTATCACTCCCACAACAGCTATGGACGCCAGAGTGGCAACGGTAATTCCAATCATCATCATAATCATCACCGGCATAATATGGTTCTAAATGGCGTTAACGAAGAGCTGCCGCAATTCAATGGTGGTGGTGGTGTCTTGCACGCTCATATGAATGGAATGAGTGGCGGTGGAGGTGTTTGTAGTAGTAGTAGTAGCAGTAGTGGCGGCTCTGTTGGTGTTAGTGGCAGTGGTAATAAGGGTCTTCAAAATGGTCATGTGACACTCAAACCTATGGAGAAGGTGGCTGTTCCGGATATGTGTTTCTTTTGCTTCGAGGTGCTTCATTGTGAGCTGAACAATCTTGATGGACCAGGCACACCGCATTTCAGCAATGATGCCTAGTAAGTCTGGCAATAGCAATAAATACAAAATGGATTTCAACTACTTATTGCTCTCTGTTACTTTCCTTCTTTCACCTTCTTCTTTCATAGCCCATTATTCGTCACTTGGAAGATTGGTCGTGATAAACGTCTACGCGGTTGCATTGGCACCTTTAGTGCAATGCACTTACATTCCGGTCTACGCGAATATGCCTTGACAAGTGCTTTAAAGGACTCACGTTTTGCGCCGATATCACGCGAAGAATTTCCACGATTAACCGTGTCGGTCTCTATTTTACAAGTGAGTAAACACGTATTTTATGTGAAATAGTCAATTGAAGCTATGATCCTATTTTTAGAATTTTGAAGAAGCACGCGGTTATTTGGACTGGACCCTTGGCGTTCATGGCATTCGCATAGAATTTCTTAATGAACGTGGATGCAAAAGGACGGCAACTTATTTGCCCCAAGTGGCAACCGAACAGGGTAAGTTGGCTGATGAAATTTTAAATTTTTTTTTATAAAGCTAGTATGGAACTTACTAAATAATATTAAATTCTTTTTATTTTAACTACGCATTCATTCTGATGTTGAATTATTTGTATTCGAGAATTGTTTGCAACGTTTTTGTTAAAATTCCGTTCTCTTTCCGGCAGGCTGGGATCAAACCCAAACTATTGACTCACTTCTCAGGAAGGGTGGCTATCGTGCAACAATCACCCCAGAAACACGTAAATCAATCAAACTCACACGTTATCGTTCGCAAGAAATACAAATGAGCTACAAAGAGTACCGCGATGCTCTAGAACGACGATCGCATTATGGGAAAGTACAATGCTAACAACTACAAAAACCACTCCCATTACCACCGCCGCCTCAACAACAAAGGTACCAGCACCAGTATCAATCGCAAAATCAAATGCTGCAATTTCAATTCCAACAACAACACAACCGAGAACAACAACAGAAAGAAGAAGAACAACAACAGCAGCAGCAGCAATATAAGCGCCTGTACAGCAATAGTAACTGTAATTATAATAAGCTCCGTAGTTACTATTATTACAATTCTTATTAATAAATTTCAAAGCTTCTAATATTTAAAACAAAAGAAAAACAAACAAACAAATAAAACTAAAAACAAAATTCAATTATAAATGATACAAAAAATCTAGTTTTCCAAATTATGTTAAAGCACTCATTACTCTTCTCCTTCTTGAATATTTAAAGAAATCTAATGAATATGCGATTAATTAGTCTCTGTTAATTCAAGACAATGAAATTTTAAAAATTATTTCTCCTTTCACTGAATAGTTATATTTTAAAATTATATATAACACGAAACAAAACCCAAAAGCAAAGCAATGATTGAATTTATGTTTTCCTCTCATAAAAGTAGATAAACGATTTATTTCAATTTTATTAATGACAAATTAATGCATTATATATATATATAAATGTACCATATAAAGGAATAAAACACTACACATTAAAATTAGTTTTGTATAATTACGTCTATGTAACCTTTTTATGCTTTCCCTTAATCTTTCTCTGGTTTAAACTTACGCGGTTCTCTCATTTTACAACTATATTCTTCACAATTCTAATACACCACGTCAATATTTGCAGTTTTTGTTCATTTAACAAAACGAATCTAAATATAAGGCATGTTGCATCAACTATTATGAGTGAATCTTACGTTTATATATGAATTCCAGTGCAGTTACAAATATACACAACCGATTCACAAATATTTTTATCAATTTTCGTTTATATCTATGTTATTTGGTTACAAGG
Organism: Physocephala rufipes; assembly: GCA_963966595.1. Taxonomy (NCBI): domain Eukaryota; kingdom Metazoa; phylum Arthropoda; class Insecta; order Diptera; family Conopidae; genus Physocephala; species Physocephala rufipes. Next base: position 36,630,976 of record OZ016504.1, read on the forward strand.
CGAAAACCAGCTTTCTTGTAAAGGACACATTAATGAACATTAATTAATTAGAGGAAAACGATAGCGAACGGAATTCAGTAAAAATTTCTGGATTTTTCTGGAAGTTTTACGTTGTGACAATGAGCGTATATCTCGTTCGCTGTTTAAATATCTACTTTAGTGATCACCAATATTCAAATGAAATTGAAATAATGAAAATAAGTACTGAAATATGTTATAGTGTCAAATAATGTGAAAGTAATAAATTATTAAAATTAAGACATAGTTGCGCGTGTATGCAGGGGGGATATACGAGTGCAAATACATAATAGAACTTATCAATCCTTACCATAAGATACCATTAGAAATCGTATCTGTAAACTTACAATAAATCGACCGGTACATGTTTGAATATTTTATGAATGAAGGAATATTTGATGAACAGCTGAAAAACAACAAAGGAGGGACTATTTTAAAAATTTTGAAGAAAAATGTAGTCAGCTTTTATCTTTTAAGATAGTGTAATGCTAGCAAAGTAAGACATAATTAAATATAAATTATATATAGCAACCAACCTCCTCTGGTGCAATTCGATATATTAAACTAACAATTACAATTTTTCTTTGAAATTCAATTTATCTTTTCGAATAGTCTAAAAAATACGGCATATAATTTAATTACTGAAAATAACAAACAAAAAAATAAAGTCTCGATCAACAAAATGCCTTTGCCTTTGAATTCCCCTATGATTTGTGTTTAACACTGCGTACAATTTATGGTTAATCAGAAAATAATGGTTAACACCGTTTCCGATAGCTCGCTTTCATTTTTATTAGTTTCTACAAGTATTTAAAAAACAAAATTTTTTTCACTTTATTTTTAAATTAAATTTTCAGTAATGATTCTTCCGTTTTTCCTTAGCATTCTGCATTTTCACGTGTACTTGCACACTTTGCTCTGCTGTTTTGTATGTCAAATACATCGCAATTAGAGCCTGTACAAAGGCTATTGCTCCAAATATCGGAAACATTGGTTTCGTGAATTTATACCAAAGTTGTATCAATTCTCGAGGGCTTTCAGTGACTGAAGGCAGTCTGTAGGTGTAATGACGTGCAGCAAACAAAAAGGAAGCTACGGGTGAGAGTAGCATTGGATAAGCCACACCGAAACCTGTCTGACAGATAGCTGAACGCAACTGGAGACACAGTGGACATTCACCCAGCGGTTCTAATACAAGTGACTTCTGTATCAGAATCCTATGAGACAGCATTGAAAACATGGCAGGTATAACCACAATCGGCAAATAACTTGCAAACCTTCCATAATTGGCTAGTTTCAATCGCGAGCGATAATGCTGATTGATGTAAATGCTAGATACAGCAGTGCAGGCTCCCACGACACCGGAAGCATATCTCAGAGACCAGCTAAAAAAGACGTAAACTTTAATGAGGTTACACAACTGTGATTAATTTAAAATCCTACACGTCTCTCCAGTTCGGCCATAAGCTTATAATGTTGCTTTGGTATATGAGCGCCTCATCTGGTGATAAAATCACGGCATCCTTTGGTATTTCATTCGGCCTACCACGGGAAAGTGCCATCCTTTTAGGAGAATATGGAATTCACCGACAACCGAAAATATAACTATTCAAGAAGGCCCAAACAAAACGAAATAAACTGCTTTCAAAAACATATGGGCGTCAAAGTCATCTGTATAGTTGAAAACGTTCACTAAATAAATTATGTACAGGGTGGATGAGAAGAGCCATTTTCTCATCGATATTTAGAAATTTACTAGTTTTCAACGTTTTTGACCAAATTCGCCACATTCGTCTCGTGTTCCATAAAATCCTAAACAACGGACTTTTACAATATGTATTGATGGTGACGCTGCATGATAAACATAATGTAATGAATAGTGCAAAAATACAGCGAAGCCAAAAGTTGCCGATGAGGGAGATATCTGTGCACCTAAGTATTAATTATATAAGAACTTAGAATATAAAAGTGATAAAAACTCTCAATACTCTTAATTACACAACTGAATTTAAACAAGAAGATTTAAACTGCTGCACTATCCTGTGTCAGAGGAACTAAACGTGTATATGTTATATGTTAACTAAACGACTCCCAAAAGGGAAATTATGTTATCGATGTAGTTGTAATTTTTCTTTACGATTTTCTATCTTGGCAATACTTTTGCAGACTAAAATTTGCTTTGTTCTATTGCCGTCCTCTCTTTCGCACATAGGCCCAGGCTTAATTGGCAAAGACAAATTTTCTGTTTCTGTGCAACAAAAATAAATAAAACACCGGAATTACTTAATTAAAATAAACTTTTATTAAATAATTTGCACATTACATGCGTGTCAAGTTGTGCATGGAAAAAAAATATGTAAAAATACTTTCGAAGCGTGAAAATCTTTTCGAAATACGTCAAAAGTACGGTGTGATGCATAGGATCTGCCTACGGAGCGGAGCTGAACAGAAGAAAATATGAAAATATAAATAGGAAAGAAAAAATTTTCCCAATCTAAAAAAATTTGGATTAAAATAAAAGCAATTATAAAAAACTGAAATACTTTAGAAGCTGTTGCGATCTGGAAACAAAACGATGGCCTGACGGCTTAGACGAGAAGCTATAAAATTCTAAAAACTAGGAAAAAGATTCGTGCTTATTTTTGAATTCTTAAACGGATCGTACAGAAAGAATCCACAGCTGGATTGCGTTACACACACCCTTACACGAGAAGTGGCACACTTCCTGGTGTCCTTCTTTGCGCTTCACCAATAAACCATACCTTCCGAAATTCTTAGTGTCTTCTAGACGTAATTGGCTTATTATCTATAGTTACACAAGCGCTGAGCGGAAGGGAAGGTAACCACAAATTTCTTGTTTAATTTATCTTAAAAACAAATAAAGATATCTTACTCGGTTAGCTCTCTTCAGAACTTCAATCAAAACGCAAATTCTCCGCAAGCATTAACAGCTGAATAGAATAGTTAGCTGAATCAGCAGTTTAGCTTTTGTTAAACTTCCGGATCCTGTTCAAGATTTGTGGGCTACGAATGGGCGCAAAAGCGAGCACTCCTGCCACCAGTGGCCAGCAAAGTCCTCGAGCACGGACCTTCTCCTCCAGTTCATCAGGTACTGATGTAGTAGCTGTTTCTGCGCCCGCTTCGGCTGGCATAGGCGGCCCCGGGGGAGCCGGGACCCAAGGATTTAATTTGTTGCGGGCGTTGCCCGGTATTCAAATGCATCATCATTCACAGAATTCTTCATCTATTGATCGTCAACGAGCGCGTAGTTTGAGTTCGGTTCCCGATCTGCATCAATCAGATGGCAACCACAGTGCTGACGCACCGCACACTCATCCATCAGTTTCAATGAACAACAACAATTTTTCCACAAGTACGAGCAACAATTCTACACACAATTCTCAAATGCATACGCATCATCCTCTCGGAAATAATATACGTGTGAGTGTACCAGTGGGTGGCCAAACTTTTCATGGTCATCCACTAATTATTAACGGTCCTGGTAATCATGGTCTGAACTACGAACATTTTGGTGAAGTAGAAATGAGCGGTACAGGATTTGCGGATGGAATAGCTGTTGCATCAGCAGCCTCCGCGTCAACAAGTAGTTCTGGTAATAATGTTAACGGTATCGGAAGAGGAGTGTATACGGCGACGTCCTTGCCATCGCATATTTGGTCACTGAATGGTAAGTGGTGAACATTGGTTTTGTAATTGAACATTAAAATTCTTTATCAGAAATTGTGCTTTATCGAAGTCACATATTTCTTTTGGAACATTCGTATTTGTTCCAATTGGAATGTATACCTAAAATGGTCCTTAATTTTCAAGCGTATTTTTTTATAATATTTAGGAATCCTTGCTTATAAAAAACGCCCTAAGGGAATAATTTAATTAAGGTTGAACTCAATTCTTAATAGCGGTTAATTATTCTAGTTCTATCTCTTCATCTTGTATACGTAATAGGACAAGTCTTGAAACTAAAACTTATATTGAGTTCATTATATAGATTTATTTATATACATTGTATAAACTTCAATTTAAATTCAGCATATGCACACGTAGAAAGTTCAGTAAACCGTATACGACGTTAAAGAAATACTCCGTAAATATAACCTATGAAGCTGATTACGTAAATTTATTTATATATACGCAAATTTATATAATTTTATTTGACAATACATTTCATTTTAAATAATATATAATTCTTGCAATGACAATTTGCACCGCTCGCAAATGTGTTGAGATACAAAACGACGCTTGACATAAATTAGCTCCTCATAATCACCTTCAGTATTACTATTTCGTGCTTGTATGGTTTTAAAAATAAAACCGATAGAATACAACAAATATCTCTCGTTCTTTTGATAAATTAATTCTACATTAAAAAAATACAATTCTATGAAATTTCACCATAAATTTTATTAATATTGAGTTGTTCTTATTTGGAGTCAGTCTCATGCCTGAATATATATCAGCTCAGTTAAACAAAAATAAAGAATTGTAAAAAGTGTCAGTTTAATGAACTTTAGAGTTATTCTGATTATTATGAATATTAATTATTGTGATATATTCTTTTGACTTTTTATAATTATCTACTATTTGTTTCTGCCTCGTTGGATCTCATGAACAACTGGCGCCAACTTCAATAGTGATATTTTAACAGAAGAACATTGAGTGATGCATATGTTTCTCGATTATTATGAAGACGCAGAGAGAATATCTCGATGCATTTCTTTTATATGATTTGGTGAATCCATTAAATGATTACGCCTATAATTCTTTCTACAAATTATATAAGAATAGGAAGGTTTATTGTGTGTTTGGAATGGGTGGCCGAGATTATAGCCAGAGTCGTATCAGGATTTTAGAAGCTTTCAATCGGTAGATCTTGCAAAATTTGGTCAAAATCCCCCTTCATTTCTATTTCAAGGTATTAAACCAGCATCGTTTTTTTGACAAAACCATTAAATTTTCATTTTTTTTTATTAAAAATCGTAAATTTTCCTTTGTTATTTAAAAAATTGAATTTCTTATCAATTATGAATTACTGAATTTCTATGAAATAATTGCCTTTTCTTTAATCTTGTATGTATAATCTTTCCCTATAGCTCTTTAATTCTATTTTTTCTATTTATGATGCAGTTGTATGTGTACAGGCTGTTCAATAGAGAGAACAGAGAAAGCATTTCATGCGACAGTTAGTCGTAAGAGGAATCCTTTGAAAAAAATTGTATAAAGAGCCAATATCTTGTCATTCCAAGCCGCCTTTTGACTCGTAGCTGTGGGTTTTCTCCTGGAAGTGTTTTCTACTCGCCTCAGCGCAAACTATTTATCTGTAATCTATCTATTTATTTGTAAATATTTAATATTTTATTTATATACGTTTTATTGTCAGCTTTGCTGGTCTAACTTGTCTTACAGTATAAAAATGTTGCTTTGAGGCGCTAACTTAATTGCTCATATTAGCCGTTTCCTGTTTTTATAAATTATATAATTTCTTGATTGTATGCTTGTGTTCTATTCCATGCGTATGTTCTTGACCTTCTCCTTCATCAGGTCGTTCGACTTTTAATAATAGTGTTCAGAAATTATACCCTTTTTTCATATAAGCATTTTTTTAAATATTCATAATTGGTCATTTTTTTGATGGATATCTAGGTTGAATTATTAAAAAAACCCAATTAATCGAATGGCAAGATACGACAATTTCTTACGATTATTACGAATATATTCGCTTTATTTGAATTCAATTTAGGGATAAATTTTGTTAAATTCCTTACAATGATTTCAAAATTGATTTGATTTGAAATCACCAAGAATTCAAAATCAAAGATATCAATTTTATTATAAAATTCCAAAGTCAAGAGACAGAAAGAAATTAATTAAGCATTTATTTCACATTCAATTTTTTTGTTAAATTAATAAAATTTCATATAATTACTTTTTAACTATTTGATAAAAAAATTAGACAGTTTCATCGGTTAACGGTGTTTGTAATTCACAAACTTCCGGTTTTCTCCTTTTTACTTTTTCTTTTACTTATTTATTGTCTACACGTGTTCGAATATATATAGATAGATATACAACCGTTTGATTAGGGTCAAAATAAATATAACTTATTTTCTTCTTATTTTACATTTTGCTGTCAAATTGTTTTTTGTTAAATGAATTATATTATTCCGTTTCTCCTTCAGCTGCTTGAGAGTTTAACGGTCTTTTAATAAGAAAGGCTTCGCACATCATTAAATTCAATTAGTGAATTTCTTGCACTTTGCATTTAAAAAATTCTATAAAAAAGGAATATAGCAGACACGAATATGCATGTAATCGAGGCAAATAGATAAAAAGATACATAGAATAAATAAAAAAGACCAAAAGTCTGGCAATCCGGTGGTAAATTGTAGAAAAATATATTTAATTTTTGTATACCCAGACCACAAATCAAAGATATTGTTATCATTTCGCAAACACCGCAATTTATTAAACGTGACTGCGACCGCTAACATTTTGCCATGATAATTTCATTTGTAAATAGAAAACAAATGCAAAATAAGGTATTGGTGATGTCGCTGTTGCAACATTGTATTGTTTTGCTTTTATTTCGTCATATTGAAGATGATCAAATAATGAAGTCTTCTATATATCCCGATCCTGGTTTTTATTTCCTATTTTTTTGGTAGCAGGTTTATGAATTTTTTATATAAGAAATCCAAACCAATGTACTAATCCTTTTGGTGTGATTGTTGTCGCAGCTGTTCAGGGGTCAGTTATTTTCTCACAGCACAGTTTTTTTAAAAACAATAACAATTGCTTTGATTTACTCTATACGAAATACTCTCTTTCGGAATCGAGAGTACTGAAGTGTGTCATTTATTTCTCTTTGAGTACAAATTGATAAGAGAAAAATTCTTAAGTCTCGTTCCAATCAATCCGGCAACATTGAATGACTAAACTTTCAAATTGTTTTTCTCATATTAATTATTGCATGCTCTAGTTGAGAGTTGACAATTTTGTAGAAGAGCAAACCATTTTGACGCTTTGCGACAATTAAATTATTGAGATAACTTAGTGATCATACTATTTCATCATTTATTTTATTTCATTTCAATTACTATTTCATAAGTCAGTTCATTCGAGGAAGGTCAACAACTTTTAACTTCGCTGAAGTGTTGCCAGGTTAACAAAGAAAACAACAGGGTTGCGTCTTATTCTCTTTAAACGTATTTTGATTTATATAATCACTAATAAATACTTTACGAGCATTCTTAATTTCCTTCGTGTGAAGCCTGTTGATTGAGGTTTGGTATTTTATTTTTTATTAGTGTTGTTTACCTACATTTTCAAGACGGTACAGTGTCGCCAGCATAAAATTATTTCATTAATAAACTAGAATTTTTATGAAACCTTAGTTTCTGATTCTTTTCTATTTTCTGTATTCTTTCGTCTGTGGATGAAAAATAACTATCTTTTTGAAAATTCGATTTTGTAAATATCGAAATTGATAATTATCGAATAGAATAGTATACAAATCTTTTAACACCGGTCTCAAGTTGGCATCCTGAGAATTGCCAACTGCATAACTGTTTTAAAGTTCTGTATTTTGTATCTAACTGCGATCACTTTCTTCTCTATACAAAGTGCAAATATGATTTATGTGGAAAGACACCTACTTAAATGTCTTTCAGAGGTTCTCACAAATCGACAGAGACCACTTTGCGCGACAGAGGCAATCTGCGCAGGATCCTAAAGCATATTGTGTATACATCCGTGACAGTTTCTTCTCTGTAAAATGTCTCAGTGTAATTTATACGTCACGTCACCTATACTATTGTATTTTGGACGTCTATATGCACATTTGATGACATTTAATTGACTTTCGTCAATTTCCGTCCATAATTTTTTTGCAATCTGCACATTGGTGTGCCGTATGACGAATTCAGCTTAGGGCGAGTTCACAAAAACTCTTATTTGCATGTGAAAAAATTTCGCTGTAGGTTTTTGGGGACAGTATTAAATTAATTTCATATAAAAACCTATTAATTATTTATTAAAAAGATACACAAAACAAAAAGAAAAAACTTCAATTAAAAAAGTCTTTTAAAACTTTTATTGAAAGTCAACATGAAACACAACATACACAAAATACATCTACAAAACACATCTACAAGCTTAGATGTAGATGCTCTAATACATCTACAAGCTTGAGAATCATCTAGATATGTTCAGCATGCTTTATTCCTTTATCAAGCTTCATTAAGAGAAATTGCCAAATCATAAAAAAATACATCTACAGGCTTAAGAATCATTAGAAATGTTCAGCATACTTTATAATGGGTCAAGTTTTATTGGTTGATTGACCTCAATCGCAGGTCATCGACCTCAGCCAGAGGTCATTGACCTGAGCGAAAGGTCATTGATTTGAGTGAAAGGTAATTGGCCTCAGCCAGAAGTCATTGACCTCACCCAAAGGTCATTGACCTCAGCCAAAGGTCATTGACTTATGCCAAAGGTCATTGACCTCAGCCAGCGGTCACTGATCTCAGCCAGACGTCAGTGACCTGAGCGAAAGGTCATTGGCCTGAGTGAAAGGTCATTAAACTCAGCCATAGGTCATTGACCTCAGCCAAAAGTCAGTGATCTCTGGCTGAGGTCAATGACCTTTGGCTGACGTCAATAACCTCTGGTTGAGTTCAATGACCTCTGACTAAGGTCAATGTCCTCTGGCTGAGGTCAATGTCCCATGGCTGAGGTCAGTAACCTCTGGCTGAGGCCAATGACCTCTTGCTGAAGTCAATGAACTCTGGCTGAGGTCAGTGACCTTTGACTGAAATTAATGACCTCTGTGGATGTATTTTTTAAGATTTGGCAATTTCTTGATGATTTTTAATAAAACTTGACATAGGAATAAAGCATGCTGAACATTACTAAATGAGTCTTAAGCTTGTAGATGTATTTTTTAAGATTTGGGAATTTCTTGATTATTTTCAATAAAACTTGACGAAAGAGTAAAGCATGGTGGACTTTTCTAAATGATTCTCAAGCTTGTAGATGTACTTTTTTAAGATTTGGGAATTTTTGATTATTTTCAGCAATTTTGACAAAATGGTAAAGCTTGCTGAACATTTCTAAATGATTCTCATACACAGAAATGCAATATGTTATGTACCATTTCCAATCAGTTGAGGTGGTGTGCTGTGCAATTTATATGGTACATTTTTAAATTTTTATAAGAAAATCAATTACTAATTTGGGGATTCGTCCTTGCACTTTAATTACTACTCTATTGCATAGTAACAAATTTGGGTTGGTGTACGTGATTTTTCTTTAGCTTCCGCAACTGTGATATCTACGCCGTGTAACAAGAACAGAGCTTTAAAACAGTTATGCAACTGAATTCGCTTGATGCTGAATTCGCAGGATGCTAACACCGGTTCTTTTAACGTTATTTACATGTGTGGTCTTTATCTTTATTTATTTATATATATGTTCTAGTATTCTTTATTTCAGTTATTTTCTTTTCCGTATCTGAAAATAGATCTTGCTATCAGTTAGTGAGCAGCAGTCAGTAGCGATTTATTTACCATATGTCGGTTTTTTCTGCAAGTTAATGATTGGAAATAAGGCCATGAACAATTAAGAAATTCCATTAAGATTAATTAATAAATCAACACCAGTTTCTTTAATCAGTTTTTGTGTCGACTCTTATCACAAATAATTTTTTCTTTCTGGGTTCTTGATTACCCTGGCGGTGTGGTGATAATTATCTGTTGTAAACTATAAATTACGGCAGATATATATTCGAGTAACATTTTATTATACAAAATAAGTTCTTACTTTATTGCTTATTATTTCTATCTATTTATATATTTATTATATTTTTTTTTGTTGTGTATGCTCTCTCTTTTTTATAAATTGTCTGCAGTTCATAAGAAATCAATAGCTTTTCGAAATATGTAAATGGTATTTCAGAAATCGTTTCAGAAATACCAGAATTGTTCTTTTTCTGACCAAATTGGAAAAACGGATACGTTAGGATTCGAACTTCTGACCAGAAGGACAGTATAATTTAGTTCTAGTGTGACCAACTCAGAAGAAAATATCAACGGGATTAGATTTCATCACATATATGTGGCAACATAGAGATTTATCGTATTAATAATTAACAAAACCTTAATTTTTCAACTTGTCATTACAGTGATATACAGTATTCACGTATTTAATTTAGTTCCAATTGTTTAATATCCGGTTATTCTCCATTATTTTCACCAATCTCATTATTAATTAACCACCGCTTAAAAACAAATTGTAAATGATTCTAGCATTGCTTTAAGAACATTTTTCGAAATCATAAAATATTCCTATGTGAACATTGTCGATTTTATTCAACATATCTTTGAATTTTGCCAAAATAGTACTATTGATAATAAAGCTAAAATAAAAACTCAATATTTTTTAAAAATAAGTTATATAAATGTTCATCCATTTTACGTCATATCATTCCATTTTTTATATTAATGTAAATATGAAATCTGTATTGGAATACTACACTACTACTTTAGTAACATGGCAACTCTGCACTCAACTACTACAGTGACGCCGATGTAGTATCTGTGTCGAAAATCACGTATAGCGTGGTATGACCTAGCATCACTTCTCCCTAACCAGTACGTTGCTTAATACATCTTTCTCTTTCCCGCTTTCTACATCTCGCACACAGTGTACTGATTCTCTCTACCGTTCTCTGACATCTCTCGCGATGGTTTTTGATTTATACGATGATGTTGGTTCACATTGGCCAAAATCTACTTCGATGATGAACTCTGGTCTGGTACTGATGTTTAACGGTTTCTACGACGTCGTGTATCTTTCCTTGAATTGAATTGAACTTTTCAAAAGTGTTTCCGTGATTTGCGAATTAATTAAGAAAATTATTGTGAGTGTGTGTACTGGCATATAAAACTAGGGAAAAAATAAATACTAATGATTTGTAAAATTGATTAATAACACAAGTCAAAGTAAAAACAACAACAGCAGCAACAGTAAAGTACTTTTGTTTCTTTTTTGCTGTTTACACTAAATATTGTTTTACTCGTATACTTTACTCAGCTGGTACGTAAAAAAGCAAATAGAACGGAGAAGCAAAAAAAATAAAAACAATAAAGATATACACTTTAGCTCTGCACACTCACACACAAAACTACAGTGTATATAGAATATAATATACCTACCACAAAAGCAACAAAACGCTCTAGCACCAGCAGCGAAAAAAAGCAAAATGACAAAAACAACTTGAAGCTGAAAGTCACAAAAGTCACTGCTACGATTTAAAGTCGTGAGTAACTTTACGGCAGTTGTTGAATAGCATTTGTCGGATTCGCGCAGCGGAGAGTTTAGAGTGTTTCGCTCGATGGGAGAAAAACCTTTTGAGGCATTTTTCTTAATCCATAACGATTTCCTTTGAAAAAACAAAAACCGCTGAAAGATTTTTCTCAAATTTGTATACAAAAATTATTAGATAATCGCAAGAAATTTGCAGTCAAAGTTTGGAAAAAATTAAAAAAACAGATATTCTTTGTGAGAAAATTCTGACTAAAAAAATATCGAAGAAACGGACGAGCAAATCTTGTTCAGATAAGTGTCTGAAAAAAGTGAAAAAAGTGAAAAAAGAAAAAGCTGGTAAAAATAAGTGCGAAAAAAGAAAGATAAAGAAAGATCGACACATTAATTTCAATTATTGTATAATTTATTTAATGAACAGTATTATTATATTAAAATTGTGATATAATATTTAAAAGCAAAACAAGCGTAAAATATGTTTTTTTCGAATTTAAAATTTTTTAATAATTTTTTTAATTTATTGAAATTATTTTCGAAATTTAATTTTGCTTTTTGTTTTGAATTTTTCGTTTTGTTTTCTCACTTTTTTTAAAAAAGATCTCAGGAGTTCAGAGTGTTTACTTAGATGCGGTTGACAGTGTTCTTCATGATAGCATGGTTATTGTTATTGTCGCTCTTCGCCTCTTACTTGTTGTTGCTGTTGCTATTGTTGTTGTTGTTGTGGTTGTTAAACAAGAATCGAAATCAAAATTATTCTCATTAAAATGATGACAGAGATAATTCTTAACAAACTTAGCAAATAAACCAAATTAACAAATTCATATCTCTCGATGGTTTATCATGTGATAATTATGATAATAACGAAAGTATCACGCACATATTTGCATTCCATTAAATGATCCGTTTGTTTATTTTTTTTATTTCTTAAAATCGTTTTTCGTTTTTTTATTAATACTTTTTAAACTTTTTAAAATAATTTTTATTTTCGTTTGTCCTGATTAATACTTTCGTTTGTTTCCGTTTTTAATTTTTGTGTAACGCGTTGTTTTTAAAATTTATTTAACGATAGTTTCTTAAAAAGGAAAATCTCTTGAATCTATCCTAGAGGTTTTTATAAAAAAAGATTAATTAAGAAAATTGTCTGGGCTTTCATGAAATTTTCTGCATTTGTCAATATTTTATGCATAAACTTATTTATAATTACTATAACTATTTACATTACTATATTATATATTTATTTAAAACAAAATTGCCTCCCTAAGCTTGTTTTCTTTGCTAAGTATTTGACAACTAATCGACTAAGGCTAAACTAAACCAGTTTCTCGACTTACTTGACAACCTACTCTGCAACCACTCGGCAACTTGTTCGACAATTAACTTGACGACTTGCTCCGCAACTAATTTGACAGCTATTTGAATCTCTCACTCAATTTTACATTTTCACGATTTCTAGTCATGTCATGGAAAATTATTGAAATCTGTAATATTTTGAAGTTGTAAAGAGTTTATAATGTCATTCGCTTTGTCCACCATAATCGGCGACAGCGTGGCACGAGTTTGTCAGGATATGTCTATAGTTTGCTTGTCTGAATGATCCGATGATGATAATGAGCATCTGTTTATTCTCGTTTCAAATGAAATAAACAATTACGAAAGTTACGATGGATGTAAAAGATTATGTCTCTATTTGTGAAGGCTTTCATTGTTTACCTTCATTACATTCAGAGTTCAACGTTCATTACGAGATTATTGGGAATCGATATCAAAAGAACCAATAACTCATACCAAAATATTTTCCTCCAGAGCAGCCTGTTTGAAAACTAATCAGATAAAGGTAGCCAGATTCTATCAATACAATAGATTTACATCAATATACTTTTACAAATACTGTATCATCGAAGATCATCGAAGCTCTAAATTAATACCATGAATACATATTCCTTGAGGAGAAATTTTATCTAAAATATGTTCGGCTTCAATTAGTTTAGATTGGTTTGTATTGGCTTATGTTAGAAAATGGTAAACGATTGTGAATTTCTTTTCCTTTGGTCAAAGTGGTTTAAAATGCCAATGTGTTCTGACTTGAGTGGTACCTCTTGTTCTTCTTTGTCCTGAATGTTGCTTCTTGTTCATAATTTCTGTATTCATGTTTTCATCAACAACTAAACCGAAAAGGAATTAAGAAATTATTAAATAAATTTTGAAATTCTGTTCGGGGTTTTCTCCTCTAGCAATCATAAAATGTATATATCCTAAACTTATGCAATTTTTTCATTCCAAGACGATTTTTAATAATATTTTAATAGCACAAATAGTTTAGTGAGAATTTAAATATGATGGTATTGAATGACACGAGAAATTGATTATACTTTCCAAAAAAACAGCTTAAATTTCTTCAATTAAGAATTTTTTATTGGAAGAATTATATTCTAACAATTTTTCCTGATTAGAAAATAATAAACAAGGTGAAAATTAAAGAAAGCAATAATCACTTTTTATCACTGTATACATTTCTATTATTAATTTTATATAATTTTTCCTCATAATTTTTTCGTCATTATGAAATCATTAAATTTTAATTAAGTTTCTAATTGTTCGTTTTTTGTGTTTAATAGAAAGTGATGCTAGACTTTGTTCGCTCTTTCAAGGAGAAAACAATCGAGTACGAACGAACGAAACCTACATCATCATCATCAACAAACACAACAATACTATACGTAGCTAAATTTAGTTTTGTAAAATCCGGTTGCAAAAATTTGTTTCATTGCCTTTATATTCCTGACGCAAAAGTGTCTTGAACAAGTTTAATTAATCCCTTCTCTTTTGTGTGATTTTTATACCACCTCCCATACTCCTTCGTCCTACCAACAAAGTGTGATTTTCGGTTAAATTCTTAACGGTTTTTTATACAAACACTATGGTTACAAAATATTAATTTCTATTTTTGTTGTCCTTTTTCATACCTTCTCCCTTCCTTTATTTCTCTCGCATTTCCCTTTACCTTTCCCTTCCCAGGGAGGTATATCTTTCTTATACTCTACGCCCGAAGGGCTTAGGGTATACTAAGTTTGTTCCTCCGTTTGTAACGCATTAAAGGAGGTGTGTCAGATGCAGAAAGGTATATATATTGTGGCTCAGAACACTCGCCCGAGTCGATTTAGCCCTGTCCGCTCGTCTCTCTGTCTATCTGTCTGTATGTTGAAATCACGATTACGAGAATACGAAAAGAGATATGGTCATGAAATTTGGCACAAATCGTGATACGCATCTCTACTAGGAGTACGTATATATCCCGTGGGTGTAGGGTATTTAAGCTTCGGCGAGGCACCTTACTTGTTTGATTTGTTCTGGTTCTTTCGTTCGGAGAATTTGGCATTGCAAGTAAACGATTTCACGCAGCAAAGGCGTTAAAGAGGACAAAGAAAATGCAGACATTTCCAGGGATACATTCTCTATAACGCAAGGATTGTAACACGAACGCTTCACCTCACTGGCAATTTTCAACTATTGTGGGCTTCCCTTTTAAATGTCGTTTGACATTTTCTCTCTGAATCATCAAATTTTTCTACTTTGTCGATTGAACTAGTCATAATTAATGGGTTACTGGTATGCCGCTTACGTTGTTCTTATAGTTACACACAAGCACACACAGGAACTATACAGTTACTATTACCAGTACAACAACAACAACAACAACAGTTGGTTCAAATACTGGAAAACAGCTGTGGATAAATAAATGATCGAGTGAATGGTACTCGTTCGGTCATTAAGGTTTATCGACTCGTTAGTTTTTGCCTCTGGTTTCCGCGATACTCGTTGCACAAATTGCAAACAGAATTTTTAAAAATAGATTTAGAAGAGTAATATAAATAACAAGTAGATACAAACGAAACATTGAGGGCCCTTTTAGGAATTCTCTCTCACAATTAGAGATTGGAGACAATAGTGCTCTGTCTCTCTGTTTCAATTAAAACAGAGTTGGTTAGAAAAAGAAGGATTGCTATTGCTATGGCAATGGTATGCTCTAGGGTTGTTGTTGTTGTTGTTGTTGAAGTGTGCCGACCCTTTTTCAACACGGTAACGTCGCTCAAAAAGTGCATTTCCGCTGCTTTAAACGAAAACGACAACAACAACGAAAAAAAATGCAATGCTTGTATATCCGTCGGCCCTGAAGGAAGAAACGTTAATTTCTTCGGGTAATATAAGTTTTTGCCGTTCTTGCTTTCATTGTCGTTCTTTCTCTATTTTGCTTTTATCGCTATTGCGAATATTATGAGTTTTTGAATGCTTTATCCATAGGTTTATGACGCACATACCTTTACATTTGTATGTTTATATGTTCGCACACAATTTTCAAAAGTGTGGCAAACTATTATTTACCAATTTCTTATTTTTTTAAACTAGAAAATAATCGTTGAAAACGGGACACAGACGACATACTGAAAGGACAAATTCCCGAATGATATTATCCCGAAACGGAACAATCCCGAACAACAAAATCTCGAATTAATACTTAATGCCCAGCGTAGGAAATTCAGAATAAAGTAATAATGTACACAGAAATATTGCTGGCAGCTAAGTCAGGATTCTTCTTGCTGAAGGTTATAAGTCATTGCCGTAGCCGAAGGCCGCCGAATGTAAGCACTTGGTTTACCATAATGTCTTTAGCAGTTAATCCGGCGTTCTACTTACTGAGGGTTATAACCTTTTGTCACATTCATGGAATTGATTTACCAGAATAATGTCCGTAGGGAAGCCGCTGTTCTACTTGCTGATGGTTGCAATCCTTGCCGCGGCCAAAGGCCGTCGTATGTAAGCATTTGATATACCACAATGATGTTAGCGGTGGAGCAGGCGTTACATTTGAGAATAGTGTTAAACAAGCATATTGCTTGGTTAACTTGAATCTTGATATATGAATTTCGGGATATTGTCCTTCGGGATTTCGTTTCTAATCCATTAAGAACGCGTAATAAAAACATCTTTCAATATCGTGTAATTTTTGATTTGATTATATTTTGACCCACACGCCCACTTATCTAGCTCGCCTGTTTTGGTAAGCAGGTCATAAACATATTAACATCACAATCCTCGTCAACATCGCCCTCAATCATCGTGCCATGGTGACGTAGGTCGCGTTCGACTTAAATAAAAATTGACGAACAAGTTTTGCTACGTTGAATGCAATAACTACAACAACAACAACAATATGCAACGAAAAAGAATATATATGATAATATTAGAAAAGTAGAACGAATCGAATACGTGAAAGGAACCATTTGGTATTTTGTTTTTGTTTTTAAAGCATTTGTTTTTATATTCTCAATAATATTTGTTTTTCTGCAATATTTAATATTTTTCTCTGTCTTTATTTTTAGCTTCGCTTCGATTATAAGTACGTGTTCAGATATTGCAATTGTAGTTCTTCATATTTCTTTGTTTTCCGACAGGGTGAATCTAATGAGATATTTGGAACGATTTTAATACACTACACCCGAAGGGTGTGAAGCTTTTTCCGTTTGTAGAACATTAAACGAAGCGTGGCACTTATACAAAAATATATATATTTGACCATGTCCGTCCGCGTGTCTGTCTGTCTGTGAAAATCACGACTACAGTCAAACGACTACAGTTTGGTTTGTAAACAAACCGGTTTCGGCAATGTGCAACCTTCGGTGTCTTTTTTCGTTCTGGTTAGTTTGTGTCAGTACATTCGTATTTACTGTTTCCTGTGGTAAAAGTAGTTTGTCAGGTGTCTATTTACTCCTCGTGTAGGTGCGTAACCAGTTGGCAGGTGAACCGCAATTGTAATTATTTCAATTGATTTTTGAAATATTTTTGAACCTTTTTCTCTTCCTGTGTCGAACTTTTTCTCTTTTTGCAAGAGCAAAAACTTAAACCAAATGAGAAACATTTTTTGAAAGCAAAGTAAATGGGAAAATAAACAGAAATAATAATAATATTTTCTAGGCTAAGTAAATAAAAATCGAAGTATTGTACCTTAAATAAATTGAGCGCAGAAAATATATAAGAATTTTAAGGCAATTATAAATCAATAAAAAATAAAAACAAAAAGGAAAAGAACGTATCAAAAGAAAAGCCAAGCAAAACAATAACAAAATTAATTTAATAGCTCGTATCACAACATATTTAATTCAGTTAACTGAAATTATCAACGAATATCGGTATCAGCAGCAAACAATATTTAACGTACGCCACCGCTTTCTGAAGCACGTTCAAATTAGTATTCATCGTACGTCGTCAAAGCAGAAAATCTCTTAACTTTATTCAAAATGGGACAAGTTTTTGGCAATCAGAACAATGCTCACAATTCATCACGGCCGCCTAACAAATATTTTGGTAAGTTTTGGTCGATCATTATTTCTCGTAATAACTGCTGTGACGTTTCTGCGGGAGAAAAACTAAACATAATATTTTTTATTTATTATTTTATTTTTTATAATTTTTTTAAGGACTTTGTTTACTTAAATACAAAACAATTGACTTAAGACGAGGAGAAGAATTATTTGTTTTTGTATATAAATGAAATTAATTCTTTTGCCTCGAATTCTTTACTTACGTTCTGAAACTTAAGTAGCAGGCTGATCAGCGTGGGAGGAATATCTTAAGTAAATTGTTTTGTTTAATATATTAAATGACACCGGTTCCCTACGGGGTGCCATTTCTTGATTGACCGAAGTAAATTTAGTGAGGCAGAATACAATTCTTTTAATATGTCAAGAAGTGACCATTTAAATTATAGTAAACTCACTTCTTTGTAAGAATGAAGAAAGTTGAATCAAATCTAATCGTTGAAAGATATTGAAAGTTGAATCAAATCTAATCGTTGAAGCTCGTATATTTAGTCGGTTTAATGTAGTATCCCTTTCTAGATGAAGTCTTTAAATGCCAACATGGTCTATATAAATAAAATTATTTTATTTTGTAGCAAATATTGTATATAAACCGTATCGTACCGTATCGTATAAAAAAATCTAATAGATTTAACAGGATTTCTTAAATAACTATTGTTGTTGAAAAAGTTCCAAAACAGTGAACCAAAAAGGTTCATAATTACTTAATTTATACATCGTGCAAATTCCTATGGGATAAAATCGGTTTTTTATCGCTTTGTCGAATTTTACTTCCAGCATAATTCAGTTTTCGTAACGAATTGAAACACTTTTAAAGGTCGCGGCCATTTAAATGCCCAATAAATCAGAACGTAGTGATTTTTTGGTATGGTTCGACTCGCATTAGTTGAGGAGTTTGATAAATTAAATGGCTGATTAAATGGCTGAAGTTAAAAGAAAGGTGTGTTTTATTCTAGCAAGCTTGGGTGATATTTTTATCACATTCTCCATAAAAATCAGAAAATATAGTATATGCGTGATTCACACAATCAAATTTGTTTGGGCGATAATCGAAACCAAAAGTCCATAAAACTCAACTCTTTCCGTCTCTTCTCTTCAGGGGGGGGGGGTTGACTCATGACAAGTAGTCATCATCATCGCCATCAAATAAAGCCACACGTATTAATAAACTTGGTCACTATAAAAGAGCATTTAATAAAATATCACAATTATGAGCATTATGAAATAACGCGTCTTAATAAAATAGGATTTATATAGAATACTTAGGCCTGTTTAAGGACTGCTAATGAATTAGTAATGCGCTTAATACTAATGAAATGGAAAATAATGGAAAACATGTGATTTTTTAGGTAATAAGTTTTGATATGGCGTCGACTTACGTTAGCTTGAAGCCAATAAAGCCAGTTAAGTATTGCTTCTTTTACACGTTTCTTTTTGTAGAAATGTAATTTCAGGAAGCTTCTTGAAAGAAAGATTGGAAAAATGATTAAAATAGATAGATGTTCTCATTACGAGATAAATGCAGAACTATCTCTGCTTAAATGTCTCATTTATTTCCAAGAATTTTTTCGTTTTTTTTATTTACTAAACCTACTTTAAAACGCAATTTCAGCCACTCGGTTAAGTCCAAGCATTTACGCATAACTTCGTATTAACGCGCATTAAAAGCAGAAATGTATTTATATATTTAAAAAACAAAATCAAATCAAAACAAAACAATCTTGAGTTTGTCTGCTTCTTTTTTCTTCGTCTATCGGAAAAGTGTAAATAAATAGGAAAGAGAAAAAATATATAAATATATTATATATACGTATATATATAATTATTTCCTTTATATTCATTTAACTGCGCATCAACGTCATGTAACGTTCCAGTTAAAAAATAAAGACTGTTTCGATTTGATTTTATTTATTTGAATTAATTCTTAGGACTTTATAACACTTTGGGAAGGAATTTCATAAAAATAAATTGATAAAAAATTCGTTTTCTTCAAATTAATGAAAAGATGTTTAAACAAATCAATGAATAATTAATAAAAAATGAATAAATAAGTAAACTGAAGAGACAAGCGGAACAACTTTTATATTTTTAAAAAATGTAAGAAATGTATAATCTATAAATACTCAAAATCTAATTCTATAATCTATTCTATTCCGAAATATAATTCCTGATGTTTAGAATAATTTTGTATACCGATAAATATATATAAAATACATAATTTCTACAATTTCCATACGTTTGGTATAATTTTAGTAGAACGTTTTGAAATGTTCTGAATGCTTCTGTGAATAATCTCAGAGTTTAAATAAATATTATTCTTTGCAATTCCGAATTCTTATCAAAATGATAATTAGCAATCTCCATACTAATTAAAACTAGACGTTTTAATGCCTTGAATTTGAATTTGCTTTCGTCAAATTTCTCCAGTTTCTCTTCGTTACGTATGAGTAATATAAATTTTTTATTATATTTCAAGTTATTTTACATCACGAAACAACATACCTTCCTTTCTTTCTCTCCCGGCTCGTGTTATTGCTATACCAAAATTTATAAATTCAGTATTCTGTTATTTTGAGGATATTTAATGGACTATTAAGTAAATTTTAAATTAAAATCGTGTACAATATTTTGAAGTAAATGAATGATATTTATATGTCGAACGGTTTACACCCGATTCTTGCGAAAATTTATAAAAATTGTTATGCCTTGCGAACTCAGTGATCATCATATTTTATTCATTATATTAAATCAAAGCCATTCAAGTGCTGTTAAGCTAATTAATTTAATTTAATAAAAGGCAAGGTGAATCATAAATATCCTTAACTTAGATGGGCGGTGGGTGTAGGAGCAATCGACGATATGACTTATTTAGGCTATGATTTATATAAGCTATACCAAAAAGAAGTGGGTAGATCGGTAGACAGTAACACTTTAAGTAACTGCTGGACATCTATAAGGTAGCTGGAAGGCATTTTCGTTCTTCTTCTGGCCTTCACAGGTTCTGAAAAAGTAGTAGTGTAAGACTATGTCGAAAATTTAGCGTGAAAGAGTGATTGCAGTTTAATGAATAATTTAGCTGATAAAAAGATTGCATACTCCTTTTGGGATATTATATCTTGATCCCTCTGAGGGCAAAGTAATATTATTCCTTTAGAATTAATTAAATTAAAAAATTGTGGTACAGATAAATAAATTCATTATTATAAAAATTTTCCTATTCAACGGTCGAGTGATATGAATCATAACTGATAAAAAATAATTTTAATTGTTTCATAATATTTCTCTAATGTTAGGAAACCTAACGTAAGTGCTAGAAAAACTGTTAAGCAGTTAGTGTATTAATCATTAATTAGTAATAAATCAATAATCGTCAAATGGCTAATTAAACAACATATAACGAAAATAACAATAATTACAGCAAGAACAACTCGCAACCGATCGTTGTTCATACGTGTCTCATTTCATATTCAAAATGAAGTGATACCACCAATCAGTTCCTTGGGTTCCTGCACGTTAAAAAAATGTATTACGTGATTATATTGATTATATTGAAAAGTAAATATAATATTAAAATAAATCATGAACGATTTTTTCATATCGATAACCGATAATACATTAAACGCCATTTGTAAGCGAGAATAATTTTAATTTTTTTACTTTTGCTAAAAATTCAATTGAGTAATGCGAAACCTTAGAATTAAACTTCACCCTTATATAATATCACTCCGAATTTATCTCCAATAGTATTATAAATTAATAAATTATTCCTGGTGTTAACAATTCGAGCATGAGTTATACAAATGACTTACCACCAAGTTTTTACCACCTTGAAATTATATCAGAATTTTTTTTAACCAAACATTTTTTAAACGTCTTTATCTCCCTTATCGAGTCTTAAAAACACAGTCTTATCGTGTTTATAATATTTTAATTTCTATTTATCAGAGAGTATTTGAACGCAAGAGTGTATGTGCTAATTGCGTGTTTTAATTGTTATTATTTTTGTTATTATTATTAATATTATCATTACTATTACTGTTATTATTAAACGGATTTAATTGCCTTTAAATAAACCAATGCATATTAAAATAGTATAACACATATTTTCATGCATCTATACATTTTTCGAGACTCGAGTATTGTGTGTTGGGCAATTCAAAACTTTTTGTTTAGATATCATTAAATTGTTTCCTTTTCTTTTTTAAGATTTTTTTAAAATTTATTACGCCTTCGTAATATTAGTGAGCTGACGTTCCTTTTTCTCCATTTTTTGAAAAAATTTATTTACTTAAACCAGTCTTGCAAATACGTTTATTTTATTTATTTTTATTGGAGGCTTGTTCTGGTTTAATATTTTTTATTCACATTTATTTCATTGATTTCATGATTTCCTTTATTTATTTTTTTAATTAATGATAAGTATATGGATTTAAAAAAAAATCAGCCCCTGCAAGTCGAATGTAAATGACGCTGTTCTGCTGTTGTAATGAAAAATAAGTAATCGATTATTCCTTACCCTTTTACTTCTCTCCATTCTGTCTCTTTATAACGACGACCAACCCACCATCAGTCTCACCTTTCAATTGCTTTTACGATTTTGTTTTTATTGAATTCAGTTTGTGCCTCGGTGGACACGAGTATGAACGTCACTTCGCCGCATTTCATTGCTTGATGGTCGTGTACTACTTGAGGTTATATATAATTTGATTTCTCGCTGATGCGATTTGCTGCTGTTGGCGTTGTTGTGCGGGTCATTAACTCAATAGTACTTGTATATTCGCCATATCATTCTACACTGCGAAAATATTTTTGAAAGAAATTATTTGAATGAAATAAAGTATTGTCCTTCAGGAATGGATATATACTTTCCTAGACTAGAAATATCCTTTCCAAATTTCCGGACATTTTTGTATTAAAAATCTCGATTTAAAATAAAAACCTTAAATTAACGTTTTTGTTCTTCTCTCAGTGTGTTCATTTTCCATTCTCTTTCTCCTGTATGTACTGCTTGTTTGCTGTGAGTGTATGTGGGTTTTTTACTGATGAAGCATGGCAAATAATTTATAGGGAATGATTCACGGGCCGATTTAAGGCTTCCTATCAGAACAGAGCCATTGCCACTGAGGGAATCCTTCAATTAATCAAGAACAGGCAGAATATTATTCGATTTGGATTGCAATTAAATTCAGTTTGTAGGATTTTATTGATTCCAGTGGATAAAAATGTAATTAAAGAAATTGAATTTTATTCGATAATTAAGAAAATTGGCGACCTATAAATTTTTAAAAATTATATTTAAATTGTATTTTTTGTATTTTTTATTATTTGAAAATAAATTAAATAAATATTTAATAATATTCAATAAAATAAAATTAAATTAAAACCTAATAATTAAATTAAAACCTAAATAAAATTAAAACCTAATAATTGATTAAAAATATACAATTTTTTGGAATTGTTATTTCCTACAAATATTTTCATGACAATATTTTTTGTGAAGCATTTATTTGAAACAATTTTATAAACATTATTTTTAAAAATTGATTTATTTTGTGCTTAAAAATACTACCCTTAAAATCCCTTGAAATTTGGGGCGACAACGGCAATATTATATATCATCAGGATTAATCTTCAGTTAAAGACATAAACCATATAAAATCTTGAGGTTATGATCGCTTATTCTTCTGAATTTGTGCAGTAAAAATATTTTCATATTTCCGCAATTGATTTTCCTAGAATTTCGTTCTTTTTAGCATTCGTTTTAACCCGTAACGAGACTGATGATTATTGTATTGCATTTTAATCTAATTTGCTCCTACGGACAGAAAATCAAATGAAAAACATCAGCTGTTTGAAAAGAAGTAAATGTTACGAGAAAGAAAGAAAGGGAGAGATAATGAGTGACAGAGAGATAGTGAGAAGAAGAAAGAGAGGAGAGGGAGACAAGGGAAATATATTACCAACTTTTCTATCTAAATCAAGGACTACATCTAGCCAACCCACCAGCTCACGATCGGAGGCCACGCAGCCATTTATTAGACATTTCATTGCGTTTATGTGTGTGTGCGTGTGGGCGTGTGTGTATGCATGTTGCTTGTTGCTGAGCCTTTTTAATAAACTTTGATTTGCTTGCAGTCTATCGGTTCGTTTGGTTTGCTGCAGTGGTGGCAATTTTAAAGCAGCTTTAAGCCAATAATATATATCTTTTTTTCGTTTGGAAAATCTATACAATTGGTAAATAATGTTCAACCGAAAAGTTTCATGCAAAGTTTGCTTTAAAACTATAATTCGATATAAGACAATCACGAAATGGCACGTCATTCAAATACCAAAAAATTACCGAATTACAAATTACCAAAAAAAAAAAATTATAAAAGATAAATATTGTCCATTTGTTGCTGGATTGAACAGAAAGCGAATTGTTATTAATTGTGACAATCAATTGAGTTGTAACGACAAAAGTTTTAATTTGAAAAATGTGGTTGTTGGTTGTCAAACAGTTTATTAAGTTGGAAGCAATTTTTAATATAAATTATTTTAAGAAAACTAATGAAAAAATATTGAAACCAGTTTTCACTAATTGTTAATTGGTTCGTTAAGTCAGAATGGTTCGTTTACAGAAAAATTAATGAAAATTATAAAAGTTCTAAAAATATCGATGGAGATAGTTTCTTAAAAGAATTCAATCAAATTCATAAAAACCTAAAAAGAAAATTGCAAAAATTACAATTAAAATCATTAGGTGAAATCAGAACTCTCAGCCGAGTTTACAACTTGGGTATCTTGATTGTAAATCGAATGAAATTTGAAGCAATTAATTGATTACAAAAAATTTTAATTTACTATAAAAGTGATAATTATAATAATAAAAGAAGAATAATAGTAATAACAATAACAATAATAGTATTAATAATAATAATAATAAACGATCAATTCGTTTAATGTAATGAAAAATAACGACTATGCATGACTTGTAATAAATGGTTTTTATCATCTATTTCCATATTATTTATGTTTTCTCTAACATTTAATTAAATAATTAAATTAATTCTGCAATGACATTTACTCCAATTAGAATTGTTTATAAAAAAATACATTTAAATAAATCCATTAAATAATAAAATGCATGAATAAAATTTACCTTATTATTAAATTTAAATTAAGTTTAAATTTAAATTAAATTAAATAAAAAATTATTAAATTAAAACGGAAATTTTGCACAATTTAATTTAATTGAAACAACAGAAAACCGGGCGTATTTTTTGAGCGTCACTAAAATCGATATTTTGATATTTTAACCAACAGGTTTTTTATTTTTATAATACGAAATAATTACCAACTTTTATTTTTAACACGCTCTTTTCGGGTACGGCTTCTTCCCTCCTCTTATTTTGCTTCTTCATAATGCTTTCTAAATTTAAGCAAAACGCAATTATTGCATTTTATGAATTTTCTGCCTTGTATCGTTCGCTCGCTGCGAACACAAACGCTTTGCATTTATTTGCATCGCATAATAAATATAATTATTCAGGGTTAATTTCTTCTTTTAAACAAGTTTAACAGCAAATACAGTAAAACCTGGAAAACATGAATCGCTGTCTCTAATTGAAACAATTTCAAATTCTATCAAAATTCAATTATTTATATGTATTATGTTTATTATTTAAACAAAGCAAACACTTGAGGATTGTCGCCTTGTTTTAATGTAATTTTAATTTTATTTTTTTTTAATTGGTGTAAGTTTTGAAAGAATTTTTAGATGAAAAACATCTGAAGGGTCCAGTATTTTTTTATCTTTAAATTTATTTCTTAATAAAATAAAATTTAATTTAATAACATTTAATTTTAAATTTATTTTTAAATGATTTACTTTTAAATAAGATTTTGCAAGATGGAAAGCATTAACGTTCGAGCTTTCGAGTTTTTTCAATATTTTAAAGCAACACTCAATCATGAAATTTCCTTTTTTCGTGACTATACTGTATGAAAAATCATTGTCAACGGTTTTATAGAACAGCAAATAAAGAATATATGTGTGTATGTATTTCCATCAAACGACATGCAATTTTAATCTTTTAATGGAAACTTTTTTAATACTATGAAAAAATTAATTTGAATAAAAAAAATTAATTTTTCATTTTTAAATTAAAAAAAGTTCGTACTAAACGCATTTGTATTAATTTCGCTATTTCACTTAATATTTCCTTAATATTTTGCCATTTCCATAAATAATATTTTAACAATTTTCCATAAATAATATTTTGAACATTTCCATAAATTTGTCTTTAATTTGCATTCCGTTTCTTCGCATTTGATTTAATAGTTTTTCTATAATCTGGTTTTATTTACCTTTAGTAGTAGTTTTAGAGTAAACCTTGTTTTTTTCTCTTTTTCCCTTTTTTTCTTTTGTTTTTTGAAATGATTAAAAACTTTAAAGGTCATTTTTTTATCGATAGTATTAAAGCAAAAACCTTGAAAATATGACACCGTTGAAATTTAGTTAACTTTTTCTTTGGTCTTTTTAATGCAGTTCATATTTTAAATTTCATAAGAAAAATTGCAATAAAATGCTCGAACCTCGGACGTTTTTGTAGTGCATTTGAATGTGACAGTAGTGATATCTCATATGCTATAACAAAAAATATACCTTCCGGAGAATACACTCGATTATAAAAATTCGTATATTTTAAAGCTAATTCAGAATATAGTTCTATATTTTCCATGTTTTTTACAAACATTTATATTTTATATGCGTTTTTAGCAAAACGGTGCAACTGTCGAAATATTTGTAAAAACAGTTATCGCTCGTCAGTATTTGCATTTTTATCACATTTTTTCTTAATAATGCATTTCGCAAATAATTTTATTTATTAAACTTTAAAAATTATCTTAAGACATAGTCTAGTCAGTTTTGAGGAATAGTTATATTTGGTGTGACTTATGTACGTGAGTGTGTGTGTCAGAGAGAGAGAGAGAGAGAAAGTGAGAAGCAGGTTCAAATATTTTCATACAAAATAATTTGTGTAAATAATAATTTATTCATTTCATGATTGTGGTTGGTTCATTATTATAAAGGATATGGGGTAGGATATGCCGTAAAATGCGGAACAAACCGGAGGAGAGAATACCACATGAAAATATTGTAAAATGGCGCCACACGATGGCGCCCATGACGGTGTTACAGAAAACAAATGACCCCTTTCGCGAACAGGAACGGTCATAACACAACAATAACAACAACAATAGAGAAAATATTTGTTAGAAAATTTCATACGAGAAATTACAATTAGAGAATGAAAATTGCAACGAAATCTAAATGAACGACGTAATGAAAAGTCAAAGGTATAAAGAACGCAATTCCCAATGTTTTAACGAATATGAGGAAGAAATTAAAATTTAACATAAAGGATAACAAAATTTTCTCTGGCTCTTTTTCAATCAATGGTTTGAAGTGAAAATATTAAAGAAATTGATTTTTTCATGATTATCCGAGGAAAAAATTTTAATATTTTACGAGCGGGGAATAAGCACACAAACACACACAAACATAAACACACACACACATACAAATACACACACATACACATACGCACTCACTCACAAACACACACACACACATACGCACATGCATAAATATATTTTGTCTAGTTCAAATATACGAGCATGAGACTAACGTTCGATTTGAGCGCTCTTCAATCTTCAATCAGAGTTACCGGGGTGGAAAATGTTCAACAGTTGCCTCCTTTGAAAGGATCGAACACCCAAAGCCACACGCCATTTCATTATATTTTCTACTATTCGTGACGACGACGGTAACAGCAGTAACAACAACGGTAGTATCAGAAAAATTTTAAAGAGCCATTTTTTGGTGGATTTTGCGCTGTATTGCATTTTGTATACATTACGTTTATTGCAATATTGATGAAAGAATTGAATGAGTGGATAGAGATTTTGCAAAGATAGAGTTTTATTACCGAATCAATCGGATCGAAACAGACAGAAATATAGTTCCGGAAACGGCCACGGTCTGTGTTATTTTTCAACTTATCTCTTCCTCAATTTTTTAATGTCGGAATTAATCTGTGTCTCTGAAATCTATTACTTCATATTTCTTATAAATCGCAGAGCTTCTCTCGAAAAATCTTTATCTGTTTCCTTCACACAAATTTCAATTTGTCCTTGAGATCTAATTCTTATTTAAATACTTCAATGTTATTTGATTGGAAAATAAATAATGATAGTAATACTTCCTCCTCACGTCATGAATTCGAAAGTCCGGCAGAAACCGGAGCGAACAACATTTTAATAAATTATCGGAGTTACTAAACACCAATAATTCATAAACTTCTATCATATGTACAGTTGTTCGAATTTTAGACTATCATAGAGACCTAAAAATTCTTCAAAATATACTTCAAGAAAACCTGTAAATTATTAAATAAATTATTTAATACGTATTTCAATTTCTATTAAAATCTAAGTTTATAATTTGTCCTCATTTTGATTATTATTTCTTGTTTCAATATTAAGTGTTTTAATTTATTGTCATATATTAATCAACTCAATGACTCGATCATTAAAATTTAATTACTTCGTATTTCCGTAACCTCCTTTAATAATGATAAATAATCATTAATTATGAGAAACAAAGTGTAATTTATACGGATTAGTGATTGTACAAAATTGGAGCAGCTCATCAATAATAATAATAAGATTAATCACAATCATCAAATAAGCTACAACAAATGCTAACAATGACAATCTGCTAGAACAGAACTGTGCAAATTTAGATATTCGTTTTTGTCTGCATGTATGTGCGTGCGTACTCTAACATCGCTTTTGGCTGGCCCTGCTTTGAACCCAGTAGGAAACAGTTTAAATTTATAAATACATTTCAAGCTTATATTTGTAATTTTTTAAAAAAATGGGGAAAAGGGTGAAATAGGTAATAAGATCACAAAATTTCAAATGATCTTTAACTATGTATGGAATACGGCGGGTGATAAATTTTAATGATAAAGCCATGTAAAAGAATGCCCCGTATTTTAAAATCATTTTTACATCAATCTGGTAATCACTTGACCATCCCACTTAACTACTATCTGATCCTGACTGACTGTTAAGATGTCCACCTCTCGAAATAGAGACAATGATATTCACTTCAAAGAAACTGTGACAGTAGGCAACAAACGAAAGGTGTGACATTAAAAAACTCCACATGAAGGTTAATAATTTGTTCCTAATTTTATGGTGATGATACTATTCCTTTCTCCTGTAGTTATGATTCCCACAAACAGACAATCGCACAAGCACACAGAAGGAAAGAAAGGCAAACGGACTTGTAACTTTTCTGCGCGTGTAACGTCCTTAATACATTATGAACGAAGAACGATTTTAAAATAAAATTACCCTCTCGGCTGTAGCGCATAAAAGTGGAAGTATATATATGGAAATAAATACTTTTTATTAATATCGTAATATCGCCATCACAGAACAACCCTTACAACGTCTTGGCATGAAAGATGACACCAATTTTTCCGATTTCCGGCGGGGCTAGTTCGTTTGTGTGGCGTGAGGAATGCAATATCTTAATTGATATAACAATTTGTTTCGAGAGGGATGCCCGCATTTTTAAGCTCTTTTAAGAACATTTTGCTTTTATTTGTGCTTTATTTTTATTACACATAATGGCTTCAGAGACAATAACAGCTATGCTCTTTGATTATTTTATCATTGTTAAGACCACTCAAAACTCATTAGGGTTCTGTTGATTATTAGAATTATTATGAATTACTATTCACTTATATTTTCTCTTTATTTTTTATTCATTTTTTATTCTATACGTGTGGAAGACTAGATATGTTTCATTCCTTTTTCAATTCATTATTAATATTTAATTTTAAACAATTTCGATTTTTTCAAAAATAAAAAATATGCTAAGGTTAAATTTCAATTTTCGCAACACAGCCTTTATGAAATTTTAAATAAATTCCATGCATTTTGGTTCGTTAACCTTAAATTAAATTTAATTTAAACAATTAATTTGACAATTCTCTGTAAATGATCATAAATCAATCACAAGCTTTTTATGGCATGCAGTCCATTTTCAGAGCCTGATTTGCATGATGTTTTATGGAATTATTATACACAAAATATATTTTTTGTAAGAATACATTTTTTCTCCGGATTTTAATAAATCAAAATTGGATGAGAAGATATTTTTTTCATATTGTAAATTATCATCTGATTAATTTTTCCTCTGCGTAAATGTTTATTAACCAAATTATAAAAGCAACAATAAAAATACTGTAATGAACAATAAAAATATTATCAGAGTCCACAATAAGTTTCACCTCCAACATAGAACGTAATACATTCCACTGCAACAACAATAACGAGAAAACACCTCAGACAGTGCTCGCCAACCGACAGTTAGTGGCTTTGAAAATTTATAATTTTAGTTAAAATTGAAAGTGAAATATTCTAAAGACATTCAAAATTCACAATGCGTTTTGAATGAAAAAGATTTCTTACATAATTTTAATTTTGTCAATTTTTCAAATTTTGTCCCTTCAGGTGAATGGAATTTTCTTTTAGGACAGTGAAAAGATATAATTTCATCTGATAGTGTGAATTTAATTTGATGGGATTGTACAAATATTAGTGTTGGAAACTGTCGACAGATTTCAAATGTCCATAGTTAGTTACTGAATGAATTTATCGAATACTACTCTGGAATACTACATACTATCGAATGATATTTTTCATTCATTCATTTATTCGACCTCAAGTGTTATTAGTATAATCAACTAACTCGTTGATTTTGTCTGATTACTTGGGCGTAGGCCTTTACTCGCTGAACGATTTCTGAATTATAACTAGAGAATGGCGGAAATACTTGTTAGATTCTAGTAATTCTAATTCTGGAAGGCGGATTCACTCGTTGAATGATTTCTGGATTGTTAAAAACTATCGCACAAAACTGTCGAATAAACGAATAATTTGCAACTATCAAATAAATCGATGGTTTTTATTCGACAGTTTCTAACCCTAATAAATATAATGAACAAATAAGTCATTACATATTCTTTAATACATACATTATATAAGTCATTACAAACTCAATAACTCATTATATATTTATTACATTCCGCACTTAGTACTATTTCAGTTCTATAGAAAAACTCGACAGTAGTATAAGTATATAAACTAAACCTTAAAATTTCGCATGGTATCGCATGGTATGGTATGGTAAAGGAGATTTGGCGAAAATCAAAAGAAAAACTCAGATACCGTTTTCACTTCTTATTACATTAAATTAAGTTGTCTTAAAGGTAATCAGGGCAACTCTATATTTATTCATATAATTATTTATATCATTTACCTTTAAACAAAAATATATATTCATATAAATATCATCACTTACTACTAAACAAATAATATTTGGCAACCACTGATATTTCGCATCGATGATTTGCTCCGTAGCAATTTTGTAGTTGATTTGCCATATAATTCTCAATAAGTTTAAGTTGAAACTAGTATTTATATCTCCGACCTAGAGAAGGTTTTTATCTAAAGGGTGCTCGTCCTGCGCTTATCTTCGACTATATCGGGGCTCGCATCGTTCTTCGATGTTAGGCTCTCGTGCGCAGACGCATTGCAGTGACACTGTTCTCTCGCTTAAATTACTGAGCACAGCCGTATATGGCATGTTCTGGATTTAACACTGCAGTTGTCGCTCCAGTGGGGTATGGCTTTACATATCCAGTGCATAATTTTTGTGATGAGGCGTAGGCTGTCCATTTCGGGGAGGATTGCCTGTGGCCACTGCTACAGTGGTTGTGGTTGCGTGCCACCCTGGGCGCCTGGCCTCCATTGTTAATCTATCAGACGCTTGGTGGTAGTCCGTGGGGAGAACAAGTGTTTTTGTATTGCGGAAGATATTTTTTTCATAAAGTGTTGGCAAAAAGTTGATTTAAATCTCTTCTTTCCCATTTTCTTTGCTCTCCTTTAGGATTAGCATACTGTCCTAATTTTTAATTTAACTCCCATTAATTCAATTAGTTTTTATTAAACATCATCACAAATATTGTGCATATTTTCACAGCGAGGTTACATCATCGTTTAACCCTAATTGTTCGAGTTAATTTTAGAATTTTGTTGATTAAATCAATTTCGAAATAAATTGGTCTTTATCACAAAAAAACAAAAATCAGCAACAGTTTCAATTTCTGCAGAGAATCGTCTTGTTATGAATCGCTGTGATTTTTCTGCAGAAGTAAATTTATTCCTTCAATAAAAATTTGTAAATTCATGATCGCTGATTTGTTTAAAAAACTATAAATAAAATATTGATATATATTTCAGTCACAACTGAAATATTACAATTTACAATTTTCTTTGTTTGGTGGAGTTCTTGGAACAAAATGTTCGTCTATATAAAGACATTTTACTTTTCAAAATAGTCGTTAAATGTAATCACAAAGATATTGAATAAATAAAATATTTGAGGAAATCTATTAAAGCCTTTTCCATATATTGGTTTTCCACATATTGTGTTTTCTTCAGTGAAGTAAATATTGAAGCTAGATATTGAAGAAGAAGTGTTCCAAAAATGTTTATTTGATTTTTGTGTAATTCAACCCCAGGGACTGGTTGTTTTTTGAATCCAAATTTAAACTCTGTCGTTTAAATTGTTCAAATTTTTTTCTTAAAATTCAATTAAAATTAAATTTCCTTCGGCACATGTCTGTTTTATGCAATTTATCCACTTATGAATTTATTACACGTCGTTTATTACACAAATCTTTTTTTTATATAATAAAATGAAATATATGGTTAAAACAAAAAATAAAAAATAAAATAATTAAATCCAATCAAGAAGAATTTCACGAATAAAATAATTAAAAGTCAGCAAATAATCTTTAGCATTTATTAAAACATTAAAAATTATTTTTCTCGAAAAAATTAAATATAATTTAAAATTGAAACGAACCATATTTTAGCAACAAAACGCGATAAAATATAGCGATACAAATTTTGCTTTTTTGTTTATTGTGATAACGTTTTCAAATTGTCAACAAAAATTGTTTTGTTGATTTTTGCTTCTTCGAGAACTAACTGAATCTGAGTATATTTCATACACAAAATAGATAACAAAACATTTCAATTAGAATATATTTAAGAGGCTGTTGAAAATTAAATACACGGTTATAAAATAAAAAGCAGCAACGACAACAACAACAGAGAGACAAAGGAAAAACGTATGGAATAGAAAGTGGAAATAAACCAAAAATAACTTGAAAGAGACTAGAAGAAGAGAAGAGAAATATTAAAAAAAGTTCAAAAATTCAAAAACGAATTACCATAAGAATGGGTTATGTAATGAGTAGCTGCACACCAGACGATATTAATTATGAAATGCATGGATGCCAATATCAAGAGCATCAGCAACGGCGTCGGAGTGTTGCACAGCTTAGGCGACGCCAACGCCGACGACATAGTCAAGAGATATCTAACGATGATGATGATTACTATGATAGCGATGGTGATAATGCTAATGGTGACGATGAAGCTAATGATAATGACAACGACAATATTTCATTACAAAGCGATGACTATAACGAATTCAGTGATAATCACACGCCGACACTAACCGCACATCATGCTTTACGTTTGCATAATATTAATGGCTTTAGTGGTAAGTGCTAAAAAGGGCGATGGTAGTGTCCTTACCTCAGTTGGGTTAAATGTCAAAAAGGATCGATACAAGTGTTTCAAGTTCAAAACAAACGGTGTCACTAAGTGTTCAAAACTTAACGAAATTGATTGGGATGTATTGATTGATGATGAAGTGCATTGGAAGTGGAAATGAAATGTATAAAAATATTGTATGAATTCTTAAAAATACAAATGTTTTTAAAAATACAAATATTTTCTTTGATTATTTCTGCAATAATAACTTCAAGAATGCGCTATTGTAGTTATAAAAATTTCCTTGATCGAATGATGTGCTTCTCTTTAATACAGAGAAGCTCTAATTTCGAATACACATTGAAAAATAATTCCTAAAAAATTATTGAATACTTATTAAAAATTCAAAAGGAATTTATAATTCGTATAAAATGCTATTAAGTTTATGACTATGTCTAAAGAAAAATGTTTCTAATTTCCATTAGTTTTGAAACAATCCAATATAGGGCAGTATGGTGGAATCTTTAAACGAGATAACTAGCAGTATATTTGTTATATATTTTATTAGTAGTTGTTTTTTAAAGTCAATACTACAGTTCAATTTATACCATCAACTTTTAATTCGTTTGGTCCTTCAGGTTCCAAACTCTTATTAGATCTTCTGATTTCTGCATCAATCGCGTTAATTACGGTTTAATTCCATAATTATATCATAAGGAATTGTTTTAATCTGAAACTCGAAATATTCACCTTAAACTTCCGATAATTCGTACGGTAAAGGAAAAAATTTAAATGTATTTTCGTGAAGGTAAAATATCATCAATATTTAATTGTGTGTCAGTCTGTAGAAGAGATAAAATACTATTTCTCTGCGACTAAATATTTGCTATTTAATTATAACTTGACAGCTCCCGACAGAATTAATTTTAATGAAACGGGAAGCATGACAAATCGTATGACGCTTACTTGCACGTAAACTCATTTTGAATGGAACTTAATTAGCATTAGATACATAATTTTTGTTATAGATTTAGTATCGTATTAGAATCGATCAATATTTATTTGGTTAATTAAGTGAAGAAGAAGAAAAAACAGCTTTGATATCCTGCTGGTATTTTTCCATCGTTAAGCAGTCGTTCAGTCTATAGAACGTGAAGAACATATTTAATTTTTAACGCATATTAAAATTTAAAGCTTTGCAATATTTTGAATTAAATTCCATTTCAATCAAATAATTACAGTTATAAAATTGGTTTTCAAAAGTGATGAATTTATTTGAGAATGCAATATTATTAAACCGCACAAACATTGTAAGCGATTATTCTGTAATTGAATAATGTTTTGTAGTATTATTATTGGCAATCTCAGAAAAAATAATTAAGAACCTAAATTCGAATTTTCGAACGTGATAAAATAAAACCATGAGTTGTCTTAGCGCTATTCTAACAATCGAATATTCTGTCTTCTTCTTATATTCAAACATATTAATTCCTGTTTCGTCCATTCTTTTTATTCATCAATTGTGTGATTGATGAATTGAGAATCCCTTAAAAGAATTGTGCGATGAATTGAGAAGCTTTTAAAAAGCACTTCAATTTGAAGAGTTTGAAGACTTG